>JAFEMH010000930.1:0-60000 GCA_022495995.1 Adenophora triphylla var. japonica
AAGTTCTTCTAAACTTTAGCTACCTCTATCCCGAATAGTGACGCAGTACGCTCGAAAGAGTTATCTAAACTTAAGCTACTTACGTATTCTGAATATTGAAGTATGCTCGAGTTCTTCTAAACTTAAGCTACCTCTATCACGGCACACAGTAAAGAATGCTTCAGTTTTCCAACTTCTTAGCTACCTCTACTTCACAGATCTCTAGTGACGTAAGCTCCTAGTTTCCTTCAAGTGTGACAACCTCCATTGAATTGTCAATCGAGGTGACAACCTCCAATTTAATTGTCAATCGGGTGACAACCTCCATTAATTATCAAAACCCTCAAGGATCCTAGACATCGTTTCTAACTATCCCTAGTGATAAGCTTGAACTACGATCAAGGCTTGATTCCTCCGGGATATCGTAGGTAGCCTTTCATAAAAGGTCCAGTCCGATGATCCGACCACTTTGGTCACCACTGATTCCTTCGGTCACGTCATCGCGGTGATGAAGTAACCCCTCATAGAGGTCTAGATATCCGACCACATCGGTCCACTTCTAGCACTCATGCCCCAAAAGTAGGATCAATTGCTTCGACCTCCTCAGGTCATCTTTCTCTTCTACTTCCCCAAAGAAGAGAACCCGTTTGTCTTCTCCATTCCTCGGCGGATCTATTCCGAACTACGCGGCCTGGCTTGATTCCCGCCGGGATACGTAGGTAGCCTTCTAGAGGTTCAGCCACCTCGACCACCTCTCCTTGGGTCTCTCGATGCCGTCTCGGCATTCGCCGAGATCGGATCCTTTTCTATCGACAACCCCACTCACCTTGCAAAGTATTGACGTTTGCCGAGGGGCTTCTGTAAGTACCCCAAACCTCCGTCTCATGCCTTTCGGTTAAATTTCCCGACAATTTCGGTAAGTTTCCCGGTAATTTCCCGGACCTTCCTAGTGTTCCGGAAATATTCCGAAACTGTTCCAAATTAATTAAGGGCTGAAAGGGAGGCTTATCCATTAAGAAACACGTTTTTCTTAATTGGGAGGAAAGTTCTAGAATTTGCCACCTTGCATGTTTCTAGAAATGCTGAGTCACAAGGGATAATGCTGCACGGCTGCATTAGCCCAAGGTCTCTGGCCGCACGACTTCATTGGCCTTATCCAGACTGTCTATAAATAGAGCCCTCCTCTACCCATTTTCAAAAGAACAACAATACCATCAATCACACATAATACGAAGAAGACACTCCCAAGAGCTGCTGGAAGTCCAAGAAGGTGAAGAAGAAGGCCAAGAAGCCACCTCCCTCCTCCTTGAAGATTCCAAGATCAACCTTTCCACCTAGCTCAATCCAAAGAAGAAGAGGAAGCCATTGGTAACCTCTCACACCCTAAACTTGCATCCTAATTGCTCTATGTGATTCTAATTGCTCATTGCATTTCATATATTGCTATTATCTTGTTTGGGACTTGGTAGACTAAAGATCATATCTTTATACCCCCTTTCCCCCTTTGCATGCATTAGACATCCTTTGCCATTAAAGATGTAATCTTTTGAATCAAAGGTGCATCCTTTGCACCTAAAATCTTATTTTTACATAAAAATATCATCTTCATGCATCCTTTGCATATAAAAATCCAATCTTTATGATAAAATGCATCCTTTGCATATGAAATCCTTTTTCAAGCATCCTTTGCATTAAAGATCATATCTTTATCCTAAATTAGCATCCTATGCTTTTCAAAATACAATCTTCATGCATCTTTTGCATATTTAAATCCCAATTTCTTCATAAAAATGCATCCTTTGCATAAAAATCATGTCTTTATGCATCCTTTGCCAATAAAGATCATTTCTTTAAATCAAATGCATCCTTTGCAATCCAAAAATGTCATCTTTTCACTAAAAATATCATTTTTACATGCATTCCCCCATGTCCCCATTAACAACCTTGGAACGGACCGGTGTAAAAGATCCTATCTTTACATCGTTCCTTCCATAAAGGTTTCATAATTTCTTTAGAAAGGGACAACCTTGAACCCTATATCTCCGATTATCACTTAAGATGAATATGAAGTATCTATATGAGCTCGACCATCTTAAAGTGTAGGATTGATGGGCTAAGGACCCTCCTTTTCTAAAGAACCTCATCTTTGACTATAAAGAGAGTCATTCTCTCGATCATGCAAAGTCCCGAGGTTAAAAATGCAATGATCACAAGTCCAAGATGAGGACGGGATCATAATCCCGAATACATAAAAACCAAAAAATCCCGAGCGACAACCAATAAATGGTTTGTACGTCCGGAAGACGACTTAGGACATTCCCCCCCCCCCCTTTATTTTCAAACACATGCACACAAGAAAGCACGCAAGCAAGCACGATTAATGAAATCTTGGGAGACTTGCTCCGGCAAGGCACCTTGGGTTAACGACGATCCGTTCTTCCCAAGGGGTAACTTAACCTCCGAACCCATAAAACATTTTTTTCAAAGTTTTGAGGTAATCAAAATGGCGTGGCGACTCCGTTTTTCAAATTAAACCGGATGTCTTCAAACTCGCGTGAATTTCCAAATACACCGAAATTTGGGGCACAAATTCACAAACCCCCTTTTATATTCCAAATCAAAATCCCTTTAAACCCCAATATGATATATACCGGCCAAAATTACTGACGGCTCCGTTAACTATACCGTCTCTCTCACTTGTCAATTTTCAAATTCAGTTTCGTTCAAATTTTGTGAATTTTCTTGGATAACTAATTTCTCGTACTCGTATAAGCTCGAGATGACGTCGGAGGAAGAGAGCTTGACGGTACGAGACATTGCAATGGTCGCCGACGCTGATTCTGAGGAAGCAATGTCTTTTTTATGTTGTCACTTTAACGGTATTTCCTTGTTCCCAGGTTTTCATTCCCCCCCTTTTTGCTTCTACAATGTTCAATTTGTTTGTCGGAATGGCATTTTGTGTCTGATTTTTAAGTTAGGGTTTTAGTGGGTAGTGTTAATGTTACCAGATTAGATGGGCGCAGGGGATAATATTGCTGTAATACTTGTGTGTTTAATTAAATGTAGGGGTTGAACATAGCTGATTCATATTAGAATACCTGTTTGAATTAAGAAATTAAACTGTTTGTAAATCTTAAAAGTGGTAGCATTAAAGCAGGATCTAAGAAAGATGGTCAATTTACATGTTTCGAGTTTCGTCTGATGATAACTGTTCCATTTTTTGAATGTTCAACCTAGCCTATATGCTTTCTATTCCAAGAGAGACCCAACAAACAGACTGATTGTCTACATCTCCTTAGAGAGACTAAGTAACAATTTTGCCGCTTTACTTGGAGTTTTGGCAATCCAGGAACCAAGATATTCCCCTCTGCATCCTGATTCGGAACTCTCAATTATCCATTTTATTAATAATTTCACATTGTTAACTGCATAAGATTGAGAAAAGAAAACTAGCAACCCCCAGCGACTACAAGAATCAAATTCATGAATACATCATAAATCATGTAGAATGTTTTACTTGTAAAATAGCAATCAATTGAAATTTTTCTTCAAAATCTTGATTGTGTTGCTCTCTGCTCTCGATTATTTCATTTTTTTATGATTTATCAACGTATTTTGTTATATATATACTACGTTAACTGTCTCTGTTTAGTCTTTTGTTTATGTGTTATTCAATTTGAAATAATTAGGTCTTATATCATATGGTATAAGATGCTATAAGACCTACCAGTAGACTTACACCCTGAATTAATTATTGATATTTTTTTTTGCAGAATATTTTCTTTTTATCTGATATTGTAATGGAGTCTGATGTGATTGTACTGTTGTATAAGAGGAAGATGACATGACGTCGATTGTGAAAAATAAGGATACCATGATAAAAGATGATGCAAGGAGCCATTGCAGAAAAGGAAAACACTCTCTATGTCATACATTTTAGCTGGGAAACGGTCTTGTATGTTGGTTAGAGGAGAAGTTACAAAGAGAAAGATGACATGTTGTCGATGTGGAAAAGAAGGATACCATAATAATCTAACTAGAACACCGGAACATGTCCTATACCAAGATTATATGTTGTTACTAGGTTCAATCAATTTAATTTCTATGAATCTATTGTTGGTACTGTTGTATAAGAACATCAAGTGATCTTATAGATATAAGATATGTTGTTGTTTATGATGTTGTAGATGACTTATAGCAGGTCTTATACCTTTTGCTATAAGACCTCTTATTAGTGTTGTTGTTTATGTTGTTTTTGATGGTATAAGACCAGGTGTTATTATTCTTACAATTTGTGTATGACTAATAATAGGTCTTATACCTGTTACTATAAGACCTCTTATTAGTGTTTTAACATTTTATTTTTGGTCCTATATCAGTTGCTATAGGACCAATTAAAAGGCTTATATCTTTGTATATGATGTTACCAGGTCCTATACTAGTTGCTATAGGACCAATTAAAGGGCTTATAGCTTTGTATATGATATTGACAGGTCCTATACCAATTGTTATAGGACCATTCAAAGGTCTTATTGCTTTGTATATGATGTTGCCAGGTCCTATACCAATTGCTATATGACCAATTAAAGGGTTTATAGCTTTGTATATGATATTGACAGGTCCTATATCAATTGCTATAGGACCATTCAAAGGTCTTATAGCTTTGTATATGATATTGACAGATCCTATAACAATTGCTATATGACCAATTAAAGGGGTTATAGCTTTGTATATGATGTTTCCAGGTCCTATATCAGTTGCTATAGGACCATTCAAAGTTCTTATTGCTTTGTATATGATGTTGGCAGGTCCTATACCAATTGCTATAGGACCAATTAAAGGGTTTATAGTTTTGTATATGATGTTGGCAGGTCCTATATCCATTGCTATAGGAACAATTAAAGGGCTTATAGCTTTGTATATGATGTTGCCAGGTCCTATACCAATTGCCATAGGACCAATTAAAGGGCTTATAGCTTTGTATATGATGTTGCCAGGTCCTATACCAGTTGCTATAGGACCAACTAAGGGGCTTATAGCTTTCTATATGATGTTGTCAGGTCCTATACCAATTGCTATAGAACCAATTAAGTGGCTTATAGCTTTGTATATGATATTGACAGGTCCTATACCAATTGCTATGGAACCATTTATACTATTTTATACTATAGATTCTCTAAAAGTAAATCAGCTATTTTATAATAATAATAATAATTAATTCAGTCTCTGTCAATTCAATTTCTGGAAAACTCAATACTTCTCTCTACAAAACTTTCTCTCTCTAGAATTTTGACAATCCAAATGATTTCTTCTTCGACTGTGCGATCGTCGAGGTCTCACATTCCTCACGGACATGGACATCCTCCCCCTGCGACTGGTGGTAATAACACTAGTTCGTCGGCTTCTAGAAGCGTCACCGGCGGCGGTCATGCCGTTCGCTCCAAGACGCCTTCGTCTTAGTCTTCTAGGCGCTCTGTTACCCCTAATTCTCGCTCTCACTCCATTGATAAGGACGACCTCTCAGGTATCTTCTTCTCACTTGATTTCAACGGCCGCCCTCCTACTGCTCCAATTGCTTCAGAATATTACAGCTTCCTCCTCCTACTTCTCCGTGCCCTAGTTGTTCCACCTCCTCCTTCTGTAGTCATGAGAGGTTACGGAAAATTAACAGCGCTTATGGTCCGTTAAGGTTGGGGTTTAGTGGGATTTTCATCTCAAATGGGTTAAAATGGCTTATTAATCTAGACTATGGGTTTAAGAGTCCTTGACTCAAATATTTTTTATTTAAAGAGTTAAAATTTGTCCCAAAATATTTACTCCCTTCGGCCTTAATTATAAGGAAAAAAAAAACTACTTTTACACATATTAACAAAGCAATTGAAGTTGTTTAATTATCTTGATTTTATAATGAAAATGTGTTAACATATTCTTATACTCCTATTAAACTTATAATAAATGTTTACTTGTATTTAAAAATAAATGATTAATTGGGTACTTTGATAAAATAGCATTAAATATATGCAATTAATGAATTTTGCATTAAAATAATGATATTAGTTTAAATTTAAGGCAAAAAAAATTAATTTTTTGCTTATGATAATGCCCAAATGGAGTATTGTTTTACTATTATCTAGGCGTTTTTATCATTGTTTTCCGTCCATACCCTCGTTAATGATTCTGAAATAGTCATTATAAAAACATTTAATTAATTAGGTAATTGAATTGTTTTAAGGGCATTTTGGTCTATTTTATAAAAAATATGACAAAATATAAAGCAATAAATTTTGGGATGGACTCCTTAGTTATAAATTAAATATTGTATTTTCAAATAAAGAAATAATATATAGGAATAAATAATTAGAAATAAGAAACATGTTTTTTTTTACAAAGAAACAGATTAATTTCTTGAATCAAACAAATTACTACTTCCTCCAAATTGAATGATCATTTAGGTTCCAAAATGAATGGTTATTTAAAATTTTACTATCAAATACTCCCTCCGTCCCGGTCGAAGTGTCTCAAAATGAGATCGGCGCGAAATTAAGGAAAGTGATGTAAAAAAGAGAAAAAGGTTTATGAGTATGAAAAATTAAATAGGAAAGAGAATGAGTGGGAGGAATAGTTAGGAGAGAGAATATTGTGAGTGCAAAAATAAAGTAGGAGAGAGAATGAGTGGGATAGGAAAAGCATAAAAATAATAAAAACTTTCCTTTTTGGGATTGAGACATTTTAAATGGGACGCCAAAAAGAAAAGTTGAGACACTTGAAGCGGGACGGAGGGAGTAACTTTTTTCCTAAATGATTTTTTTTTCATTTTTTTATAGTTTATTATTTTTTGCAAAACTAAAATTATAAAAAAACAATATCTATAATAATTTCTGTTAAAAATTAATATTTCAAAATGACTTTTAAATTCAAAATAATCATAGGGGCATTTACCAAAAACTACTTTTGAAATATAAATATTACTAAAAAAAACACACAGATTGGATATTACAAAAAACTCTTATAATATTACAATTTTTTTATTTTCTTATTTTTGCATTTATCTGTCAAATAACTGATAAATGCATTGATAAATGCATTTATCAGTTATAAACAACTGATTAATGCATTAATCAGTTGTTTAACCAAAAAACCAAGCACCAAATACTCTTTAAAAACTGATAAATGAAATTATTAGTTATAAACAACTGAACGATATAAATCGAGTACGACTATTGGTCATAAATCGGGCAAGACCCAATGGATTGGGCCCAAAGTAAAATTCATACAAGTCTCAAATGCGACATAGGGAATGGCTTCCCTACCTATGCTCGTCAGGCTTACTCGTCATTTTCCACTATGTCGACCTATAAATATTAGAGCGAATATTATGACTAAGGCAAAAGTACTAAAATATGCCGACAAGGCATATACAAAGGCCGACCAATGCCTCAGCAAATGACGACCATAGCATCCTCGGTCAAACATCCAGACAAGGGGAATGGGCTTCCCTACCCTTGTCGACCTCCTTGCTCGGCATTCACGCATGCCGACCAATGTCATATGTCGAGTAGCAAGACTTCTAGGTATACGTGCAGAATAGGGATGTCAATTTAACCGAACCCGATCCGTTTCGAAGAGTGATCTGATCCGAAATTTTTGGATTTGGTAGGGTTTTTCATGATCCGATCGGATTTCGGATCGGATTTGGTTTAGGTATGATCCAATCCGATTTCCTTCAATTTATTATCCAATCTGATATCCGATCCAATCCGATCCGCTTTCATTAACCTTACTATTTTTCATTTATATATATATCCAAAAAATTATTTGTCAAAAATAATAAAAATTAGCATTTGCCTTGGCTTAGCCTTGGCTCGGCCATGGCCTTGCCTTGGTCGTGGCCTTGCCTTGGCTCGGCCGTGGCCTTGCAGGAGGTTATCCCACATTGAAATAAAACCAAACTAAATTGTGGCGCCTGGGTATATATATTGCTGAAGCTGGGAAGGAAAGCTCATTTCGGTCGTGGTCCTTGGCCTTGGCCTCGGATCTGATCGGATCAGGGCTCGGATCGGGGCTCGGATCAAGTAAGTTCGGATCGGATCAGATTCGGATGTGGCTTTCTAGTATTCGGATCGGATTCGGATTAGGACTGATCCGAGCCGATCTGATCCGATTGCCATCCCTAGTGCAGAAGGCTTATATAATCCTACTTCAAAAAGGATAGTGGGAAATTGTAATCCAACTAGGATTACAATCTTCCTCTTACAAAACTTCTTATACAAGGATGGACTCTATATCCTACACCTATAAATACAAGCCATAATTCACACAATTCTGGTAACGCATCTTTTGACTCTAAACTCTTTTCAATTGATTTGCTCTCTATATCACACAAATACTTACTCTCACGCCGGAGGGCCTTCGTCGGTGAAGCCATGACTTAGTTTACGTGTTTGTTCATCCTTTTCAGGCTATTCAAACATACAGGATACAACCTACCGCTAGATTTGGACTGATCCGAACGTTTTTGGCATCATCAGTTTGGTTCCATTGCCGAAAAATGGTCGTATTATCCTTTGAATAGCTTGAAAAATTATGCTCTGTTCTCCTAATCCTAATAGAAGAAAGATACACTGCGAGTATCACTCCTGATCAAGATAACCCTCTTTTGGAGGAGACTCATGGTATTGCTAGGACTACTATTCCTCTTGCCAATGGGAAACTGCCACCTCCTCTACCCTTAAACGATGGGCTGCCCCCACTAGGAATGAACCTGCATTCTAGTGGGCAGCCAGTAACCGAGGTGCTACCAAACCCTCCCCATCGTCGACGATGAGGAAGACCTGTTGGTAGTCAGACGGGGAGGAATGCCGCCCAGGGAGGCACAGGAACTTCTCTTCCATAAATTGATCGCATAACTCTCCTGCATCGCCGGATGGACACCCTGTAACGCATTTATGAAACACAAAATGCCTTGCTGCAGTTAAACCCTGAACACTCCCTGGCTGAATTCATAAGGCCTTTGAGGACTGGAAATTCCCTTGTAGGGGAAAATCGTTTTGACAGGCGTGATAGTCGGGGGAATAGAGAAAATCTTCCTCCTGTCCAAAATCCTCCTCATCATGACAATGTTGGTAGACCCGAGCAAAAACCCCTTCAAGATGTTCCTCCTCGTCATTAGGCTCCTGGACAGGGAAATACAAGAAACGAGGTGGACTTGAGAAACCAGATGAACAATCAATGGAAACAGGAGGTTAACTCAGCTGACTTGAGAGCAATGCTCAGTCATGCTAGGCAAAAAAACCCTCCCTCCTGTGAATGTGTGCCCAAATTTTGTGGATTCACGCGAGTTTGAAGACATCCGAGTTATTTGAAAAACGGAGTCGCCACGCCATTTTGATTACCTCAAAACTTTGAAAAAAAGGTTTTTACTTGGGTTCGGAGGTTAAGTTACCCCTTGGGAAGAACGTTTGGCGTTCACCCAAAGTGCCTTGCCGGAGCAAGTCTCCCAAGATTTCAGTAATCGTGCTTGCTTGCGTGCTTTCTTGTGTGCATGTGTTTGAGAAAAAGGGGGAATGTCCCAAGTTGTCTTCGGACGTACAAAACCATTTGTTGGTTGTCGCTCGGGATTCCTTGGAATTTTATGTATTTGGGATTATGATCCCGTCCTCATCTTATGACTTGTGATCATCGCATTTTAACCTCGGGACCCTCGGGACTTGCGTGATCGAGAGAATGACTCTCTTTTGGTCAAAGATGAGGTTCTTTAGAAAAGGAGGGTCCTTAGCCCATCAATCCTACACTTTAAGACGGTCGAGCTCGTATAGAGGCTTCATACTCTTTCTTAAGCGATAATCGGAGATATAGGGTTCAAGGTTATCCCTTTCCAAAGAAATCGTGAACCTTTAATGGAAGGAACGATGTAAAGATAGGATCTTTTACACCGGTCCGTTCCAAGGTTGGGGAAAGGGGAAATGCATGATGAAAAATGACTCTTTAATGAAAAGATGACATTTTTGGTTTTAGCAAATGATGCTTTTTGATTGAAAGAAATGATCTTTATGCAAGTGATGCGTAAAGATAGGATTTTTATGCAAATGATGCATTGGAAAAGGTTTTTGAATGCAAAGGATGCATTTTTATTGAAAAGATTGGATTTTTATGTGCAAATGATGCATAAAAATGGCATTTTTATTTGAAAATGGGGGTTTTAGGTGCAAAGGATGCACCTTTATGAAAAAGACTACATTTTTATGACAAATGAGGTCTTAATGCATGCAAAAGGGAAAGGGGTGATAAAGATGTGATCTTTATGAATAAATGCCAAGTCCCAAGCAAGATATATGAATGCAATGAGCAAGTATATCAATTAAAAGCAAGGTTAGGGCGTGCGAGGTTACCAATTGCTTCCTTTGCTTCTTCGAAGACGGAGCTAGGAGGAGAGGTTGGTCTTGGGTCTTCAAGGAGGAGGAGGTAGCTTCTTGGCCTTCCTTCTTCACCTTCTTGAGCTTGCACCAATATTCTTCACGTCTTGGGAGTGTTTATAAGTGTATTGTGTATTTTGTGCCTCTATTGTGTGTGTTGAAATGGGTAGAGGAGGCCTCTATTTATAGATAATACGGATAAGGTGAATGAAGCCGTGCGGCTAAGAGCGGCGAGCTAATGCGGCCGTGCGGGCTTATCCTGAATGACTCGGCATTCTAGAACCATGCAAGGTGGCAAATTCTAGAACCCTCCTTCCTAATTAAGAAAAACGTGTTTCTTAATTAGGAAGGATCCTCTTCAGCCCTTATTTAATAAAAAACTGTTTCGGAATGTTTAGGAGCATTTGGGAAAGATCTGGGAATTACCGGAAAACTTACCGAAATTGTCGGGAAAATGCTAAGGAAGGCATGAGCCAGATTTGGGTACTTACGAAGCCCTCGGCAACGTCACTTGCAAGGCAAGTGGGGTTGTCGATAGAAAAGGATCCGATCTGGCGAATGCCGAGACGGATTAGATGGCCGAGACGGTCGAGTGGCTGAACCTTTTGGAAGGCTACCTACGTATCCGGAGGAATCAAGCCGGGCCGTAGTTCGGAATAAGATCCGGCGAGGAAGGGAGAAGAGAAAGCGGGTCTCTTCTTTGGGGAAAATAGAAAATGACCTAGGAGGTCAAGCAATTGATCCTGCGGGGATATGCTAGAAGTGACCAAGGTGGTCTCTATGAGGGATTACTTCATCAGCGAGGAGCGACGAAGGAACGGGGGTGGCCGAAGTGGTCGGATGGCTGGACCTTTTATAAAAGGCTACCTACGTATCCCGGAGGAATCAAGCCTTGATCGTAGTTCAAGCATCACTAGATAGTTAGGAACGATGTCTAGGATTCTTGAGATTTTGACAATTAATGGAGAGGTCACACGATTGACAATTCTTGGAGGATGTCACACGATTGACAATTCTTGGAGGATGTCACCTAATTGAAACTAGAGCTTACGTCACTATCGAGTGGATAGAGGTAGCTAGAGTTTGGTGAACTTGAGCATACGTCTCAATCTCTTTCGAATCGAGAGATATGGGTTGCTAAAGTTTGAAAAACTTGAGCATACGTCTCAATCTCTTTCGAATCGGAGATATGGGTTGCCAAAGCTAGAATGATTTAAGCATACGTCTCAATCTCTTTCGAATCGAGAGATATGGGTTGCCAATGACTTGAGCATACGTCTCAATCTCTTTCGAATCGAGAGATATGGGTTGCCAATGACTTGAGCATACGTCTCAATCTCTTTCGAATCGAGAGATATGGGTTGCCAAAGTTTGAATGACTTAAGCATACGTCACTATTCATGACGAGAGGTAGCTTAAGTTAAGAAGAACTCGACAATTCGGAGGTTGTCACCTAACGTTATCCCGTTATAACGAAATTAACGGAGGTGGCTGGGAATAGAGCTTGATTGCTTAGGAGATAAGGGATATCTTCGAAGAGGGTGTTATCTCGGTTAGAGGATAACGAGGATTGGAGGCCCAAGTGGAAAGTCCAAGGGCAAAATCGTAATTTTGCTCGGAGCGAAAGAGGCCGCCCGGCATGAGAGGAAGGAAAAAGAAGCCGTGCGGTGGAAACTGATTTTTACAGATTATTTAAAACAGATTTGAACGGGCTATTGGGCATTGTTGCCGCCCATTCGTAGAGAGAGAGAGAGAGGAGAGAAGAAAGAATTTCGAAATTCTTTGAATTCCCTTGCTTCCCTTGATTTGAGATGGATCCGGCACCAAGACAAGCAAGGAGGAATGTCTCCGCGGCCGCTCAAAGGAAGAGGAAGGAGCTTGTCCGGACGGATAGGAGGTATGACTTTCTCACGCCTCCATCGGAGCTCTATCAGGGAAGGAGGGAGCACAAATCGACGAACCCGCGATCGGTTGGGGTAAGCGTTCTTATTTGGCTCAAATCCGATGATTTTGCTTGATTTTTGAATAATTTAGGGCTTAACCCGAACTTAGGAATTTTCTAGGATTTTCTTAGGATTTTTGAATGATTTTGAGATGCATGAACAACCTATGAGGCTAAGAATATGCATGTGCAATTTATTTGATGAAAATTATGAGAATGACTCACTTTTCTCGCAAATGAAGTAAGAATGAGAATTGTCTAAATATGAGACGGAGTTCTTGCCTTGTGCTAGAACTAGGTCAAAATTCTGATTTTCAATGAGAAAACATGATTTTGGAAGATGAAAATGATTCATGCATGCCATTTTATTTGAAAAATAATGCTTATGTGCAAAGAATTGTGAAAATTATGATTTTGTGCCTTAGGAAAGCAACGTGCTTAAAATGACGTGTTTCAAATGATGAAAGTCACGTTTTTGATGCAAAAGATGCTAAAAAGACTTGTATGAATGCTTTTCTTTTGAAAAAAATATGTGCACTTTTGTGACTATATGCATGCTTTTGAAATGAGATGAAGGGCCCGACACTTCTTTTTGATGTGCTTGTCTACGGGAGAACAAGTCTAGGGGACCATACGAGATAGCGGTGAATCTTTGGCGAGAGGATGCCGGATTTTGAGAAGAATGGGGTGAACCACTAAAGAGTTGGTGAGGGCTACCGGTGCGGACGCGTTTGTGGAGGCCGTCGGCACGGGGATTCACATCACCTCAAAGAGCGAGGGCACAGTTCGGGCTCTTTCGAGTTTTGGTGGGACTCTACTCATAGTTTCCACACAGTGGGGAGAGCTTCTTGTGACTCCTGCCGATTTTACGGCGGTGCGGCTGCGGTTCACCGGGAGGCCCGTGACTTGGAGAGACCACATTACAGGTGAGGAGTTCCGAGCTTTGGTTGGATTTGAGGTGATTCCCGAGGGATTGGGTATGGAGACGAGGAATGTCGAGGTGGCGATCCCGAAGCGCATGCGGGACTTTCTTTGGTAGTGACGTGATTGCCCACCAGTGGTTAGAGCTTTCGTGTGGTTGATCTTTGTCGATCACTATCTTTGCTAATTACGGGACGCTAGCCATGACTTGCCTCCTTGACTCTTTGGTTGATGTGGATGGGATAGGGACGGTCTCTTGGGGAGAGGCCGGATTAGGTGAGTTATACTTCTCTCTGGACATGTACGGTCGAAACAAAGGCTGCTTCTATGGATTTGCTTCTCATTTGCCCTTGAGGTAGCCTCTCTTTCTCTTCTCTTTTCTCTTTTACGTGTCTTGAGACTTCTTATGAGAAAAATGACCTTTTTGATGTTTTTGAACATGCGGGCTGGTTTTGCGAGGTGATCGGGTTCTTTCCTTGGAACCGGCGAGTGATATCACCATTTTCCCTGCGATGGTTATTTGGAGGAGATGTGAGGGATAGGTTCACGGGAAGACCCGGATCACTTTCGACTACAAGATGGTGAAGCACATGTGCTCAATAAGGATGGACCGGATGGAGTGGACTTCTACCCACAGGGCGAGGTATCCAGGAGATTTTCTTTGGGAGATGCTATTGAGGTGACAAGGCGAGGAGGTGGCTGGGGCTGACTTGCGACATCATATATCTGGGGACCGTTTCTCGAGCGGCGTGGTCGTGTCCCTCCATTGGACGCCATTACTCCACACGATCCTCCGGCACGGATCTTTGCGGCCCGAGGGGCGCGGGCGGATGAGATTGAGAGGTACCGAGGAGGTATAGGCTGCGGAGGAGTATTTTGACATGGGTACCCCCTACCTGTGTTTGTGGAGCGGCGCTGAGGGCGCCACGAAGGCGCGAAGGCGGCGGTCACTCGGGGATATGGGGAGGATGAGCCTGCGGCCCGCCTATCCCTCCTGCACACCTCTCATACGTCGTACACGGAGTGCCGAGGAGGATGAGGATTCTGTCCACGACACGAGGAGCCCCGGTATACCACTGCCACTGATAGCCTTTGTGAGTATACTCTTAGGGTCTTATTCCACTTTTTAGCTTTGATTTTCTATTTTTTGCAATTTCTCTGAGATTTTTCGAGATTTTACGAGATTTTCTTTTCTTTTCTCGGGTTCCGGCTCGCACCTATGACGGGTTGGTCGGGCGAACGGGGGCTGGAAAGACGTGTGCCGATCCTTGGTCAAGGCGCTGCGCTACTAAAGCGTCAACAAGCGTGCGGGAGCACGTGCGCAGGAGGCATGTCGGGCGCGGCATCCTCTTCCTCGGCCGGAGTACTCATCCCGGTGCCGGGCCTCGGGGCGAGGTCCTAATGCTGATATCTTGGAGCGGCGGCGGAGTACGAGCACGACAACATCCCTCTTTCCGATGCGGCGACCGGGAGGACGTGATGAGAGAGCCTAGCGTCTATGAGGCGAGCGGTGATGAGGAAGAAGAAGAATGCGAGGCCTAGGGGGTCTCTAGAGTAGATTTGGAACAAAACAAACAATGAACACTTTTTATGCACAACTTGTTTATTTTTTGCTTTATTTTGGCGCCGATGGGGCGAAGACATTGTATTTACGCTTTATTTACTTTTCTAATTTATGCTTTTTCAATTTGCATATTATCGAGCCTCGGGCGACTTTTTGCTTGGAATTGGGGAGTGAAAGCTGGGCCAAAATAATATATAATGATATAAAAGCGCTTGGGTGGCTTGGACATGTTTTGTACGGGTTTTGGTTGAGAAAGTGGGGTGAAAACTCCCTTGGGCAGCTTAACTTTGGTTGCTGCATATTTTACAATTTACATCGAGGCAAATGAAGCCGTGCGGCATGGCCTTGAGGGCAAAAGAGGCCGTGCGGCTCACGGTTCTGTATGCAGATTTGGTCATTTTTGAATAAAACCAAAGCTTGGCCATTTCATTTTATTTTCAACCCAAACTTGTTTCAAGCTGTTCCCGGGGCATATTTTGGACCTAAAGACACCACCTTTGATCACTTTTGCGATGGAGAGGCCCGTTAGACTACAAAGGGGAAGAGAGACCATTTTATGTCCGGTCTTCAATCTTGGGCGAGACATAACTTCCAAAATCACAAGGGGCTGCTTGATTCTTCCTTCAAGATCAAGTCTTTATGGCATTTGAGGATCTCCCGCCCGATTGGGACTGTTGAGAGCCGCGGCAAAGTTACGGGACGTCAGGAGACATGTTTCTTGCTTTTCTTACAACGAAATCGTCCCAACGCACGAAGACTTGAGCCTTGATTGGGGTCCCGAGGCGAGGCTATATCTATTCCGGCGATCGGAGACGTGCCGGTGGCGGTAAAGCTTGCATCTTTTACGCAGATTCCTGCAGGAGAGGCTGAGGAGATGATGGTAGCCTCGGACGGGATTGACCTTTCCGAGATCCCGGGCGAGTTTGGATCTCCGGCTATGGCTGCTACCATGGTGGCTATGGACGCATTTATCCTTTGCGTCTTTTACATTACATTTCTTCTTGAGTCCGTGGGGATTTGTCACGGTGGTCTCTGGACATGGTCGGAGGCTGCGGGGTGGGAAGGATATCGTCCCACTGGTTTTGGGGAGACTTTGCATGGGATCGACGGGATGGCTCGGGAGACCATTTCATGAGGTCCGGGAGTCATTTGTGTTGACTTTGTGGGCTGCGGGGAGAGGCTCGGGGCTTTGCACGGGGCTTTGCCGACTCGGTGCCCTTGGGTGATTTCTCGGAGAGGTGCACCTAGGCGGCGGGGACCGGGGTAGGCTGGGAGGCTGATGATGGCTAGGCTATCCACTTCGGACATCCGTTGGTGGATACCACACTTTGGAGGTTGCGGACCGGGAGGATATTTCGGGAGTCTTATCTTTGTGAGGGTTCCGGGATTCTGCTGGTCATCCTTCTACATACCACTGCTTGGTATCCCGGGCGGTTTGGGGCTTTACGGGAGCCTTTGAGTGGCCCGGGAGGACATCCGGACCATGGAGGTGATGTCTCTAGACATGAGGGACCCGGCCCGGCTTCACTTTTTCTCGAGGGCTTGGACATACACTTTGCTTTCCCACCCGGGGCTATCTTTAGGAGCGGGAAGAGCACGATCTTGACCACTTTGTCTACTTGGAGTAGTACGAGAGGGAGATGGGAGCGACTCGGGTTATCTTGGAGGATAGACGCCGAGTTTTATTGGGGGCGACCACGACTCGAGTAGGACTACGAGGAGGCCGAGGCTAAGGCGAGTTGCCATAACCAATCGAGGTGACTTGGTCGGGGACATGGAGGCTCGGTACAAGAGGTTGTCGAGGTTGCTCATTTGGCGAGTCTCGGAGGGAGGAGATACGGACTCGTGCTCGTATAGAGAGCGCTTATTGACACGGGGTTGGTAGAGGCTCCGGTGAGGATACCGAGAGGTCGGGATGAGGGATACCGACATTATTGAGAAGAAAAGGAAGAAGACTCGACGAGGCGAGGAAAAGGAAGAAGGCGAAGAAGACTCGGCGAATGACGGTGACAAGTCTTTTCTCAAGATCCTCTTATTGCCATTTGCAAACACATTAGTTTATTTAGGCATTTTATTGTATTTTAGATCTTTTTAGCGAGGTTAGCGAGAGTCAAGAGGTAGACCAGGTGCTTGAACTCATCAAGAAATTTTTGACTTGTAATGAACAAGAAATATTATTTTAGAAATTAATCAAGACATGTTTCATGGAAATTCAAATGTCTTATTACTTGGGACCCGTTTTATGAAAAGCTTGAAATACCCTTTTATTTATTGCTAAGGACGCACTTTATGGAAGCTTTATTGCCCTTTTTTATTGTTTAGACCGAACCATATATGGTGCCTACGTTCCCCTTTTACAAGAAAGGCTAAGGGGCTCGGGTCTTCGTAGTTCATTACGGTGAACTAACAAAACTAAGTCTTTTTTTTTTTTTTTTTTTTTTTTTTTTTTTTTTTTTTTTTTTTTGTGCAACCACTGTTTTTGCCTAGACCGCCCTTTTTGGGTTTTTCGGCCTAGGCTGGGTATTACTCTTTTTGCACTAAGATTTTTTTTTCTTTTTTTTTTTTTTTTTTTTTTTTTTATTATTAGACATAGTATCTTCGGAGTTTATCACCGTTATTTGGGTGGACAAAGGGATTGCCGTCCAAGTACGCAAGCTTCATTGCTCCTCTGACGGTATCTTACACTACATAAGGGCCGATCCAAACGGGTTCCCATTTTCCCGGGGTTGTCTGCGGTAGGGGGCTTTACTTTCGGCACTAAGTCACCCTCTTTGATGTTTCGGCTTTGACTTTCTTATCAAACGCTGCGGCCATTCGCCTCTGGTAGGCTCGGGTGTGCTCCGTGGCTTTGAGCCTTCTCTCATCGAGCAAGGCCAATTCATCATGCGGCTTCGTAGCCATTCTACTTCGTTGACCTTTGTTTTCCGGGAGGACCCTTAATGACGGGATTTCCAACTCCAGCTGGTAACACTTGCTTCCATCCCGTAAGTTAGGGCAAAAGGAGTTTCTCCTGTGGTACATTCGACAGGCGTTACGTAGCCCCGAGTGCTAGGTGCGGCTTTTCGGGCCAATCACGACCACGGGTGGCCATCTTAGGATGATCCGCTCGAGTGTCTTATTAGCGGCTTCCACGGCTCCATTGGTGCAGTGCATGCGGGGACGACTTGTGGCGAGTAACTCTGAATTCGACGGCGATCTATCGCGATCTCCTTCGAAGTGTGACCCATTATCGAAATGATCTCGTTGGGCACCCCATATACTGCACATTATGTTTTCTTTGATGAAGCTGGGCCACTTTTTGGAAGTGAGGACCTTGTAGGACTTGGCCTCTACCCACTTGGTGAAGTAGTCGATGGCTACCAACACGAACTCGTGCCCATTGCTTCTGTCGGGGCTATTTTCCCTATCACGTCAATGCCCCAAGTTGCAAATGGCCAAGGAGTCGTCATGCAGTACAGGTCATGAGGTGGGAGATGGTTGAGGTTGGCAAACCGCCGGCACTTGTCGCGAGGTTCGGACGTCTTTGGGCGCGATCTGTCTCCATGGAGATCCGGTAGTAACCCATTACGAGGATCACTTGCATCGGGGCTCTGGCATTCATGTGAGGACCGCAAGGACCATTGTGGACTTCGGTCATCAACTCTTTGGCTCTTTCTTGAGTGACACATAAGAGGAGCGGTCCTTGATACCGCTTCTTGTACGGGTTGCCTCCTAGGATGACATAATGGGAGGCCAACCTTTTCGAGGGCTCGCAAGCTTTTGGCTCACTGACTCCTTCTTTTGGTCTACCTTCTTCGTCTCGAAAGGCGACTCTCCGTCTTTGAGGAATTGGTAAATACTGATTGTACCAAGGTTCCTTTATAGGCTCGGGTCCCAGGTCCACTTCACAACGAAGGCTGGGGCTTCTCTTCTACCCACTACGAAGGGCTTTATGGCTTTTCCCTCGGGGATCTCTACCGGTGAGGCTAGAGTAGCTAGGGCATCTGCGAATCTGTTCTTTTCCCTCGGCAAGTAGTGGAAAGTCACTTCTACGAAGCTGTCCGATCCAACTCCTCCATATGGGCATGATACCGTTGCGAGATTAGGGTCCATGATCTTCCACTTGTTGGAGACTTGGTTGATGATCGGGGCGAGTCTCAGTAAACTTCGAGCTCCTTGACATTTCTTTCTAAGGCGGCCTCGAACCCGGCAATGCGAGGCTTCATACTCGGCGACATTGTTCGTGGCGGGAAAGTTCAACTTGAGGGCTATGGGGGTATGCTCATCTTTCGGATCGACCCAATAGCATTCCTACACCATTTCCTCTTTTGTTAGCGGCTCAGTCGAAGAACAATTGCCATCTATTCTCGAGCTCAGCTGCAAAGATCCCTTCATGCGGGAATTGGGGTTCGGGCCCTCTGTCTTCATTGCTTGGGGAAGTTCGCCGGGTGATCGACAATGCTTGACCCTTGATGGCCTTTACGGTCACATAGTTGATGTCGTGATACGCCAAGAAGAAGGACCGCTTCGCTAAACGCATCGAGAGGGAAGGCTTGTCAAAGATGTACTTGATGGGGTCCATTTTCGAGACCAAATTCACGGGGTGGGCTTGCATATAATGCTTCAACTTGCCGACTACCCCGGACCCGATCACACAGTCTTTTCACATCTTGAGTAATTGAGCTCACTCCCTGTAGCTTCCGGTGACAAAGTAAATGGCGTTTTCTACCCGAGAATCTTTCTTCTCTTGGGCCGGCATAGCTCAAGCCGTGTACGCGACGGTGAGATAGAGCGAGAAGAGGCTTGTCTATGTGGGGGCATAAGTACGGGATGTACTAAGTATGCCTTGATGATCTGGTCAAAGGCATCTTGGCATTCTTCGGTCCATTACGTGTCCACATTCTTCTTCATGAGCTTGAAGATGGGCTCGCACATAGTGGTCAGCGATTGTGGCTTGGTGATGTCTTGCAATTTACCCATGAAGCTCTTGACTTACATGCAGGTTTGAGGTGGCCTCATATCCATGATGGCTTTGATCTTTCGGGGGTCAACTTCTATACCTCGCTCTGTGACCATATACCCAAGCACTTTTCCCCTTGTCACTCCGAAGGTGCATTTTGGCGGGGTTTAGTCTCATGGAATCTTTGTCTCAACCTCTCAAAGAATTTTCGTAGGTCAACAAAGTGCTGCCCACCCTCTCCTTTGGAGTGGATTATCATATCATCTACGTAGACCTCAATCTCCTTGTGGATCATGTCATGAAAAAGCGCGGTCGGCGCCCTTTGGTAAGTAGCCCCGGCATTCTTGAGCCCGAATGGCATTCTTTGTATAACGTTAGGTTCCCCGTGGTGTGGTGAAGGTTTGTCTTTTCTTGGTCTTCCTCGGCCATCTTGATGCGGTTGTAGCACGAAAACCATCAACGAAGGATTTGACTTCGTAGTTGGCGGTGGAGTCCACCGGGATGTCTATGTTTGGCGAGAGGGTAGTCGTCTTTGGGGCTGGCCTTGTTCGGATCTCGGAAATCCACACGGCGGCGCACCTTCCCATTGGCCTTGGTTACGGTCACGATGTTGGACAACCATGTCGGGTATTCAATGACTACGATGAACCCTACCCGCAGTAGCTTCTCAATTTCTTCCTTGACACTGTAGAGACCATTCCGGCTTGATCTTTCTCGGTTAGCTTTGCGGCTTAGCATACGGTGCTAGAGGGATTACGTGCTCTACTATCGAAGCTGTCTAGCCCGGCATATCCTTGTATGACCATGCAAACACGTCGACGTATTCTACGAGCGGCTCGATCAATCTGTCCCTTTCAACCCCCTGGAAGAAGCTTCCAATCTGTGTCTCTTTAGGTTCCTCAATAGTACCCAAGTTCACACTTATCAAAACCTCCTCGGCGGCTTGGGCCCGGTTTTCCTCTTTTACGAAACACCTTAAAGATTTCTTTAATGTATTGTTCGTTTAGTGTGTTTGCATCTTGTTCAAATGATTCATTATTAAGCTATTGTTAAGTTTTGAGTTAATTTATCATTTTGTTAAGTTGGCAATAAGAGGATAATCGAAAGATTTGTCATTTCATTCAAAATAAGGGGAAAGATGACATCGATTACATTTTCATAATCCTCGGGCGTGAGGCCTTCGGATGACTACGAGGGTGGAATTCAAAGATTCTGACTCGGCGAATAGACAACGGGGTGTTTGACACGGCCCGGGTTGAGAAGGACGGGGTACCAATCCAAGCTCCGTGATCATTTCTTTGTCGGCAGCTATCGGCCACGAGAATGTCTCCCAATTCTTCAATGGCATTTCTGTCTTAGTCACCAAAGTGCGAGGATCAAAATGACTTTCACCATCGTCTCCAATAACGGCAACTATCTCATCGTCTGACTGAAGTCAATCAAGTCTGGGATTTGTGCTTCTTCGTCAAACAACTCTTGCAAACCCAGCGGCATCTTCACTGGCGGCTTCTATCTGGCTGATCTTTGGAAGAGCTAACTCAAAGGCGGAGAAGTCCATTGTCCCGGATCTTGACTCTTTGACAACGGCCGGATTTCCTTTGAAGACGTACTCATTACGAACGGTAGTGGTAGCCCCGAGGATATCGGCAAATCAAGGAACATTCTTGAACGGGATTGGTGGCTTTCCCTAACTTTCTCAAGGTTCTCCAGGAAGGGTTTTACGCAAGGAGATGCGCGTCACTTTCATCATATTGTGTCCCTCCTTTTGTAAAGTAATGGGTCGAGAGAGACGGTATGTAAGGATGGAGGCTGGACCCCTTCACCTTTCGTGCCTTTAGCTTTTACGGCATCCCGAGAGTTCGGTTTGTACCCCAAGCCATATACGGTAGTCTGTTCCTTCACATCAATGATGGTGTTACGACCTTGAAGTCTTCTACCCAATCCAAGTCCGGAAGATAACCCATTTTTCGCATCATTCTCATGGCGGGAGGGATTTTATCGGAAGTAGTGGTGAGGTCGGTGCAACACACTTGTGCCTTGGAAGAAGCTACGGAGAATCCGGTCAATGCTAACCCTTCATCATCGTGCTTGATCTCCAATATCGGGATATCCCCAGTCTTTGGTTCCTTCTATCGTGACACTTGTCTCCATAAATGGTGGTGATAGTTCCATCGCTCGGCCCGAAATTTGGCACCGATGCAAAGTAGAGGCTACCCGTTTATGCGGTGGATCGAGGCCGTCCCAAAGAGCGATAAATGAAATCGGAATATCAATAACTTGAAAGTCAACGTCCATGACCTTTTTCCGAACCACATCTTGAGAGTGGCGATCCCCAAAGCGATCGTGCGGTGGAGTCATAGGCCTTAATAGTCGACTAGAAGGCTTTAAGTCCGTTGGCTTCGGATCCAATAAATCCATCATTTTAGGCGGCAAGACATTCATTGCGAGACCCTCCATCGACTAATACTCGTGGTAATCGACGCTCTTCTAAGCTGGTGTGATGTAAAGGGGTTCATTATGGCTAGCCCCATACTTTGGCGAGTCCAAGTCGGTAAAGGTAATGATATTTCCATAGTGTATGCTTCCAATCATTTGGACGACCTCATGCGGGGTGACGTCTATGGGCACCGTGGTCTTGGCCAAACTTTCTTCTAGCTTCAACTTATGAGGGTATGAAGAGGTCAACGGGGACCATAAGGAGATATTGGCTTGGGTACACTTCAGCGAGTTAGGGCTGGATCCTCCTTATCGAGTCGGGCTTTTACGCTTCGGCTTATAAGGTCTTTTATCTGTTTTTGGCTCGAGAGACGGCGCTTCTTTTGTCACCCTTAGGCTGCTCAACATTCATACGCCAGGCCAGGAGTCATCACATAGACATTGGATTTTCCTTGGTCATTATTCCCTCTTGGAGGATTACATCAATTCTTTCAAAGTCGGAGAGCGGATTCTTGCGGCGTATGGCCAATTCTGGCGATTGATCGATTGACGGTCTTTGCTTAGGAAGCATAGGCGGCTTCCCGAATCTGGTCCCCGGGTTACCGGCTTTTTGACCTTTTACGAGTTTGACCGGCTGATTTCAACTTCACATTCTCCGTTTAAAGCTTTCACAGTCTCATTCAAACTTTTCAAAGTCGGCATGCAACAAGAATTATCACTTCCGGAGTTTGGAGCTTGGCAAATGGCTTTCTCATCCGAACCTAGCAACTTCTTTAACGAGTAGGATCACATTCCTCATCAGCGTCAAGCATGTCCTTTCTTTCCACAGGGGTCAACCTTCGACGGCATCTTTGACGTTGGCCAAACATTTTACGAAGTGGGAAATTCCATCATCAATAAGGATTTCTGCGGGGTCGAAACCTCATGGCGGGTTCCTTTTCCTTCTTGTCGAGAGAGATTTTCTGGGCTTTTTGGCTTACGGGCTAACCACTCCTCTATTGTCCCTTCCGGCACTTTGTGTCTTCATCGGTGTCACTACGGTAGCTCTCGTGGGAACTTTCGCCTTGGCTCTTATGACCCAATGAGGGCAAAAGCGAGTCGGGATACTTGACGCCGTATGAGGGGTATCTCGAGACTCTTCCTCGGGCTTAGGGATTACCGGGAAAACATCATTATCATCGTAGGACATAAAGGGGGTGGGGTCGCCTCTAAACTCAGACTCTTTCCAAGGCATCCATACATTCTTCTTCGGACCAAGTTTCGGGAGTGACTACTAACCTTTGTGATAGAGTCTACCCTTCACGATGAGAGTTTGGCTTCGGCGACGCTTACATGTTCCGGATCGGTGGGCGGAGCCCACTTCCCTCTTTGGCTAAAGCTTCGATCAAGTTCCTCCATTCACCTACCAAGTCCTTGTACGGAGTATTGAACTCTAGGATATAGGACTCATACACTACCTCATCTAAGCTAGCATCCTTCTCAGGAGCCTTTGCATAGGCTGCGAGACACACTTTGAAGTGATTTCATCCCCTATTCAGTGCGTGGCTTTCTACCTCATCTTGCCCTTCGGGTTTCACTTCCGTTGGCTCCAAGTCCATTCCTTTTCTTGAGCTGTCATCATCGTGTAAATCCATCCATTCCTATTCTCGTTTCCGATGACTCTTCACGTAGGCGTCGAGAGGTAGGCAAATTCACGAGCGTTGACAAAATTGGAAAGGTCAACTGGCACTGGGATTCCAAAGTAGGCTCGAGTGAAAGGAGGAAAAAGGTCCGTGGGGGATGCGAGAGGAAGCGAGGGTGTCGGGACCACTAACGGCAGGGTATTGGAGAAGGCGAGAAGGGACAGTCTTTGGCAATGGGTTATATGAAGATGGGGAGGGCATTGGTTATAGGCTAGCTCTTCTTCCTTAGCCATCTGGTTACCCAAACCAGCCTTGTTCTCTGTCAAATCGGCCATTCGATTCTCGAAACCGAGGATTCTCGCGAACCTGTCCGAGGATTACTGCGCTAACAAGTCGGCGACCCGGTGTTCTCACCCACTTCTTTCTCAGCGGGAAAGGGATAGGAAAGGTTTAGACTCGGGGTAGGTGTTTAGGTGAAGGCTCGGGCAATATGCAAATTAGAATCTTCAAGTTTACTTAAAACGGTGTCTTTTATTAATATCTATTTGGTTGGAAAAGGGGTTACGCCCTTCTTTTTCACAACTACTCTAGATCTGGATCGGTGGGTTCCGTCACTACGTCTATAAGCCCCTCGTATTCCACACGTATTTCGACCTCCCGGGGTGGACGGCCCGGGCGAGGGTCCTATAGGGCACGCGGATCCCACCAACCGAGAGTAAAGAACGCTCCTATCGGGTCTAGCGGGTCATAGGACCTTTCAACGCACGAGCGATGCGGATTATAGTCAAGGCAATACCGGGAAAGTCTCGTCTCTCCTTGACGGATCTTTGGCGAGTTTCGCTTGAGCGAATGACGGTTTCGACTTTCGGTAATGTCCGAGAATAATAGGCATGGGTCGGGCGGTAAAAGCCGGATGACACGGTGTCACATTGAACTTCGGTGCATACACGGTGCGTGGGTCGGAATCGAAGTCAATGTCGGTCAAGATCTTGCCAATTTTTCCTTGTCGGAATTTTGGCGAGCTTCGCTTGAGCGAAAGATCTTTTGATTTTTGGCAAAGACTCGGTCTTGACTCTTACGCATTAAGGTGCGGGTCAAGGTCAATAGTCAATGTCGGAGTCAAGATCCCACCGATTTTTCCTTGTCGGAATTTGGCGGAATTTCGCTTGAGCGAAAATCTTGACTTCCGTTATGAGCTAAGGCTTGACCTTTACGTGGGTATGCAAGCTGGGCTATATGACACGGACTAGACCAAAAACCAACCAAAAGTCACGGATTTTTGAAACGTGTGACACGGCGTGCATTGGTCGACAGCTGCCATGGGGAGGTTGGGATGATTCCGTGCGCGCCGGGAGCATCGTAAAGCTGTCCGTGGCCGCAGCTGGAACCACCCTCGGGTTTGAAGGACGTGCGTGCAAAGTGTACGGGATATATCGGAGTGCGCGTAGTGTGCGGTCTCCTAAAATTGTTCCTTTTTGAGTTAAAACAGAAATTTTCATAGATGTGTTTTAAAGGAATGATTTTCGGGACGGGGAGAATGCAACACGTAAATTTTGGGAAGCCCCGTCGGTCGTGGAGGCTGAGTAGCCCCAAGCTGCTAGGACTTGCCAGATTAACCCTGATTTTTCCTGGTGGAATTGCCACTGAGGTCGTATGGTCAGAATCCTATGAGGATTAGCCGTACGACTGCATGGATCAATTTTCCAGGTTCCACTCCTTTGCGATTTTTATGTTTCCCGTTCAAAGTATGCACGAAATTCCAAGATGCAAATGATGCAATGCAAGGTAAAGGAAGCAAGCACGATTAATGAAATCGACGACGGGAGTCTAACCCGCTCAAAGGGAAAAGCTTTCTTTTAGTTTTTCAAAAAAATTTTTTTCGAAAAGGGATGCGGGTACGTGGATTGTTAAACCACCGGTTATCCCAACTCCCACGTCGAGGAGTGTACGGGGAAGGGTAAGTGGTTTCCACCTATATACCAAGTATCGATTTTTGTTTTGAAAATAAAAGCTTTTCTCCTTTGGGATATTCCCAGTAGTCGCCAAAGCGTGAATGTGTGCCCAAATTTTGTGGATTCACGCGAGTTTGAAGACATCCGAGTTATTTGAAAAACGGAGTCGCCACGCCATTTTGATTACCTCAAAACTTTGAAAAAAAGGTTTTTACTTGGGTTCGGAGGTTAAGTTACCCCTTGGGAAGAACGTTTGGCGTTCACCCAAAGTGCCTTGCCGGAGCAAGTCTCCCAAGATTTCAATAATCGTGCTTGCTTGCGTGCTTTCTTGTGTGCATGTGTTTGAGAAAAAGGGGGGAATGTCCCAAGTTGTCTTCCGGACGTACAAACCATTTGTTGGTTGTCGCTCGGGATTCCTTGGAATTTTATGTATTTGGGATTATGATCCCGTCCTCATCTTATGACTTGTGATCATCGCATTTTAACCTCGGGACCCTCGGGACTTGCGTGATCGAGAGAATGACTCTCTTTTGGTCAAAGATGAGGTTCTTTAGAAAAGGAGGGTCCTTAGCCCATCAATCCTACGCTTTAAGACGGTCGAGCTCGTATAGAGGCTTCATACTCTTTCTTAAGCGATAATCGGAGATATAGGGTTCAAGGTTATCCCTTTCCAAAGAAATCGTGAACCTTTAATGGAAGGAACGATGTAAAGATAGGATCTTTTACACCGGTCCGTTCCAAGGTTGGGGGAAAGGGGAAATGCATGATGAAAAATGACTCTTTAATGAAAAGATGACATTTTTGGTTTTAGCAAATGATGCTTTTTGATTGAAAGAAATGATCTTTATGCAAGTGATGCGTAAAGATAGGATTTTTATGCAAATGATGCATTGGAAAAGGTTTTTGAATGCAAATGATGCATTTTTATTGAAAAGATTGGATTTTTATGTGCAAATGATGCATAAAAATGACATTTTTATTTGAAAATGGGGGTTTTAGGTGCAAAGGATGCACCTTTATGAAAAAGACTACATTTTTATGACAAATGAGGTCTTAATGCATGCAAAAGGGAAAGGGGGTGATAAAGATGTGATCTTTATGAATAAATGCCAAGTCCCAAGCAAGATATATGAATGCAATGAGCAAGTATATCAATTAAAAGCAAGGTTAGGGCATGCGAGGTTACCAATTGCTTCCTTTGCTTCTTCGAACGGAGCTAGGAGGAGAGGTTGGTCTTGGGTCTTCAAGGAGGAGGAGGTAGCTTCTTGGCCTTCCTTCTTCACCTTCTTGAGCTTGCACCAATATTCTTCACGTCTTGGGAGTGTTTATAAGTGTATTGTGTATTTTGTGCCTCTATTGTGTGTGTTGAAATGGGTAGAGGAGGCCTCTATTTATAGGTAATCTGGATAAGGTGAATGAAGCCGTGCGGCTAAGAGCAGCGAGCTAATGCGGCCGTGCGGGCTTATCTGAATGACTCGGCATTCTAGAACCATGCAAGGTGGCAAATTCTAGAACCCTCCTTCCTAATTAAGAAAAACGTGTTTCTTAATTAGGAAGGATCCTCTTCAGCCCTTATTTAATAAAAAACAGGTTCGGAATGTTTAGAACGCATTTGAAAGATGCACGGGAATTACCGGAAAACTTACCGAAATTGTCGGGAAAATTAACCGGAAGGCATGAGCCAGATTTGGGTACTTACACCTCCTCGTCATAGGGGCTCTCCTCATCACAGGCTCCTCCCCGTCCAGAGATGGCTCCCAAGAGGGACAAAACCCCTCCTCGTCATTTCAGGCCATTTAATTGCAGAGCACCATCTGGACACGGGGATAATCACCAGCAACATGAAGAGCAAAGCTGAGTAAATGGGCACAGAGAAAAAGAAAGGACCCATCGAAGTTCTCACTTTAGCTCAGGGATCGATGCAATGGATATTCTCCTATTAAAAAAAAATAATTGATGAAATGGAAATGGGAAGGAAGGAAGGAAGGAAGTGGATGATGATACCAATGCCACTTGTCCTTTCTCCCAACGAATTAATGATCTATCTCCTAACCCTGCTCTCAAGATCCCCAATTTTGAAAAGTATGCGGGGACAAATGACGCACGAGACCATGTGAAGAGTTTTGAATCCACCATGGCCCTCCTCACCAAGGCAAATGACATTCTCTGCAAGGATTTTGCAAGTACCTTCTCCGGAACAGCCTTGTCCTGGTTCCGTGATCAAAAGAAGGAAAGCATTGATAGCTGGAAAATCATGAGGAGGAGATTCCTGGACCATTTTGTGACAGCTGGGAAGAGAAAGAAAAGACTGACAGACCTTGCTAACATTGAGCAAGGAAAAAATGAAAACACTCTAAGTTATTACAATCGGTTTAGAGCCATGACTGACCAGGTAGAGGAAAGCCTAATTGACCGGGAGGTGATTGTCTGCTTCAACTCCGGACTAAGATTCAGACATATAATCTATGAACTTTCTGCCAGAGAGCCCAAGTCAAAATCTGATTTATATAATGTGGCTTACGTTATAGCTATGGCAGAAGAGAAAAGTAAGAAAAGATCTGAAAACCCAGAAACGGATGCAGCTGGTACCAACCAGGCTTCCAACGGCAGTAACTAAAAGGGAAAGAATAGGACTCGAGCTACTTAAAAAATCGAGGTCTTCACCCCACTCACTAAACCTATCACAGAGATCAGGCAATTGGTGAAACTACCAGATCCCCGACCACTCAATGATAGAACAAAACAAGTCTGTGATAGCTCTAAGTATTGTGCCTTCCACAAGGATCACGGACATGACACAGAGAATTGCATATCCCTTAAGAGAATGATCCAGAGATGGGTAGATGAATGGAAACTTGATCGCTATGTTATGCGAAAGGATAACAAGCGAAGAAGAGAGAATGATGATGATAAATATGATGAAAGGGAAGACAGGCCTTATAAGACTAAACTCTATGTTATAAGGGAGGAGACTGTTTCCAATAAAAAATTGAAAGACCAAATACATGAGCTAAGTAAGGTCTACCACATCCCCGCCTGGATCCATAAAGAGGAGAAAGTCAATAGCTTCTCCCTAAATGAGCTAGCTAGACGTCGCGCGGCACATGAACAATCCTTGGTGATCAAAGGGAGGATTGATAATTGTGAATCTGTGAGACTCCTCATAGACTTTGGGGCCTCCAGGGATATTCTATACTACTCTACCTCCCAGAAGATGAATCTAAAAGATAGCATGCTTGAGCCATACTCTGGAAGACTAAAAGGCTTCACCAACCATAAAGTCAGCTAGACGTGTCCAAACGGTTATAACCGTCGGTTAACGGTTATAACCGTCGGTTAAAAATTTCGTTAAGTCTTAACCGTAACCTAACCGTTAACCGTGTACTAACGGTTACGGTTATACGGTTAACGGTTATACACGGTTACACGGTTATACACGGTTACACGGTTAAAAATGTGCTTTTTTTTCAGTTTGGTCCTTTTTTTAACGGAATAGTTAACTTTTGTACTGTATAACCCCTTTTTATTTTTTTTTTATTTTTTTTGAATAAAGAATACAATTTGAGATGTTACTTATTAATGATTTTTTTTGGAAAAAGTTATAAAAAAAAGTTAAGAATTTTTAAATAAATGAAATTTTAACGAAAAATGTGTTTATGATTTTTTAACAGTTTTTTTTTTTTGGTTAAGCAAAGCTATTTGAGAAATATTTCTTTTAAAAAACAGTTTTTAACATTTTTTTTGAAGAAAATAGTTAACTTTTTAACAGATTTTTAACTAAAAAAGTTAACTTTTTATTTTTTTTTTGGATAAAGAAGACCATTTTAGACTTTTATTTACTATATACATTTTTTGCAAAAAGATATATAAAAAAAGTTATGAATTTTGAAAGAAATAAAACTTAACTTTTTAAAAAATAAATGAAAGTATATAAAATAAAAAGGGATGGTACCCTTAAATTTTATTAATTAAATAAAATTACAAAGAGAGGGATTAAGGGGGGACATTTAGGAGCCTTTACCTCAACCTAACTATTACAATTCAATAAAAATAAACCTAATCTAATAAATAAAAATTAAAAACTAATCTATTACACTTCAATAAAAATAAACCTAATCTAATAAATAAAAATTAAAAACTAATCTAATCCTCACTAATCACTTCCCGTAGAGTCATCCACATCGTATTGATATTTTGGGTCAAGTGTATCCTCTTCATAAGGCATATTTTGTTCTCTCTTTTTCGATCTAACCCAATCCCCAAGTAATAGTTGATTTTTCAAGTTTTCAACCATTAGTTGGGAACGTCTTTCATCCAAAACATTTCCTCCAAGAGCCGTTTGGGGGGATTAATAATTAATTCAAAATTTGAAATTTGAATTTCAAATTTCAAAATTTCAAGGTTAGGCGGTTAGTTAGGCGGTTATAACCGCCGGTTAGTTAAACGGTTATAACCGCCGGTTATAACCGCCGGTTGCCGGTTTTTGAAAACCTTAACCTTAACCTAACCGTGTAACCGCCGGTTTCGGTTAAGGCGGTTACGGTTAAGGCGGTTGACGGTTATAGCCGGTTACGGTTACGGTTATTAACCTCCGGTTAGCCGGTTCCGGTTAGATTTTGGACACGTCTAAAGTCAGCGCCATGGGGACGATTGACTTACTACTGTAAGTTGGGGAGAATCCTTTCCAAGCAGAGGCCATAGTAACATCTGTGGTCATGGACATGGTAAGTGACTACCATGGCATCCTAGGCATTCCAAGTCAAGGCAAACTCGGGTTGGTCGCCTCTCTCCCCCACCAGCGAGTTAAGTTTCCCATTCCCACTCGAGCAGGAATCGAATGTGTGAGGGCAACCCCTAAAGACTTCTTGGAACATGTGATGAGAACCAGAAAAACTGCTAGAAAGATGGAGGTAGACACACCAGAGGAAAATCTAAAAATCTCCAAGTCTGTAAAGACTAGCAGCACCAGTTCTAGGCTTCATTTTATTTTCGAAGCTAAAGATGAGGAACACGTGATACTGGATATTCAAGAAGATAACAGTGATAACACAGTTCTGTCCATCTCGGATATAGCCCCTCTTCTCGTCAACAGCCAGAACTCGGGGAGCCAACCCTGACTTGAGACAAGTAGAGCTGTAAGATGTAGACGAACTGGTGGAAATGGAAGACCTATACATAGACGGTGATGAAGGTAGAAGACTTAGAGAAATAATTATTGAAACATTGCAGTTCCAGGACGGTCCAGAAATGGAGCCCGTGGACAAATTGGAAGAAATTGAACTCAACCCCGACTATCTAGAGTAAAGAATAAAAATTGGGGGCCAGCTCTCCCCAGAAGAAAGGGAGGAGATCATCGCCCACCTAAAAAACAACCTAAATGTCTTTGCTTGTAAGGTCGAGTGATGGATATGTTTTCATATCCATTTTATACGTTCTAAATTCTATTTATTACAAAATTTCCGAGTAAAATAGTAGTTTAATTATTTTGTTAGTGTTATTTTATTTTCAGGTTGAAAAGGTGAAAAAATGGGTAGTTTAAGGTGGAGAAAAGATTAAATTCGAGACGGAGCGAAACGGAAGGAAGGATTACACAAAATAAATTGAGGAAAGAAACAACATTGGCAAGCCATCCAAAGCTTCTGCGGCCGCCCTTGTTTGGTCGAGGCTCTTCGGCGATCGCCCAAGTGACATCGGCGGCCGCCCATGTCTCCTTTCCCAGGCCATATTCCAATCCACGCCTAGGCCAATGTCCAGCTGAATTGAAACCAGTTTTGGGCCATCCCTTGTTTACTTGGTTTATTTTCTGAGCTTGGGCTTAATCCATGTAATGTTTAATATGAACTAATCAGCCCTTTCTTCCACTTTAGTATCCTTTTCTTCCACTTGGAGTATAGATATAGAAATGTGATAATATTTTAGGGTTAGGTTTTATTTTGGAGAGAAAGAGGGAGGCTACTCTCCCTCATGGATTTCTTGATCTTTATTTGTAAGTTTTTCTAATTTTTATTTTAGTGTTTTATTTTGTTATTATTATGTTTATGTGTAGCTAAGTTCTTAATTTCATGGATTAGATTTAGCTTTATTGCCTAATTTCATGCCATAAATCATTTTATCATTGTGCTTTCTCTCTCTAGATCATCTTAGCATTTTAATTGGGTTTTCAAGATTGCAATTTTAGATCTAGTCTCTAATTGGTCTTTTCAACATATTTGTGTTTTTAATTCACTACTGATTTGGAGATTTTAAACAAATGCACATGCTTTGGTGACAAAATTGGTTTGATTCTGTTATAGAAGTTAAATTGATTTTGGTTCTTTTAATTCTTTTGATCTTATTGTTTCCTAAATTAATTGCTTGAACTTGATTTGCGAAAAGTGATTGATTTTGGAAAGTGAGAGTGTAATCAGGCCGCCTCACCGTTCCACTCTCTATTAAAGTGAATGAACCCTAGTGAGAGTGCACATACTTAGTCAAAATTGGCATGAAATGGGTAATTTAGTGAAGTCCAATCCGTGAAACTCGTTTAATATTGTTAACTCTAGTTGTTAATTGTGCTTGTTTTTATTTGTTCTTTTTTGCAAGTTTACTTGCTTCTTATTAGTTTTAGTCTTAAAAACCAACTCCCCCTTTTATTTGTTTTTATTACTTTAGTATACACTATTTAAATTGACTTAATCACCCAACAAATCTCCGTGGACACGACCCCTACTTGTATACGCTATCACAACAACACTCGTACACTTGCGAGAGGTATTTTATTACATGTGGGAGTTTTAACCCATCAAGTTTTTTGCGCCGTTGCCGGGGATTAGTTTAGGTTGAATTTGTTGATTTAGGTAGTGTAAATATTTGTGTGGACTCAAAGATGCATAATTATGGCATCTATGAGTCGTGTGTTTATTGTGGATTATACTCACATGCTTCATATGAGTGTCCTTCGAGGACGTATTCTTTTGAGTGTTATCCACAGGTTCAAGAAATGAGTCTATTCCATCCGTGGCAACAATATGAACATTTTCCCGACTCCTACAATCAAGAGTGGGAAAACCAAATCCAAGCATGGAACACTTATGAGCCACAATCTCAACTCGAAATGCAATCATGGGAGGAGGAGTTTAATAATGTAAAGGAGGAATATCACCTCTTGAAGGAGGAGAATTTTCTTTTGAAAGAGGAAGCTCTTATTTTGAAAGAGGAGAGACGTCAACAAGACAAGCAATTTAAGGCAATCATGAGTAGGATGGAGGCACAAATGCAACAATTGATGGATATGATTCTTTCACAACCCAAAGAACAACTATTGGGGGACACATTGGGGAACTTTGTCTATGAAGACTCCGATGAAGAACTTGAGAACGAACTACAACAAGAGCCATTTTTGGAAAATGAAACGGAGGATTTTATCTATGAAACCTCCCATGAAAATTCTAGTGAAGTGCAATTATATGATGGTTCGGGTTGTATGGAGACGGAAGAAATTATAGAGAAATCATGGCATGAGCAAGTTGATGAAATTGAGCTTGCTCTTTATGATGAGATGCGGGGCAATGAATTTCAAGAAGATATGGTCACTCTCGCCAAGATCGACAAGCCATGTTTGAATGAACACCAACCTCTACTCATGAAAAATGTCGATGACGAATCCTCCATCATTTTGGTGATCCCTCCCATCTTTGAAGACGGAGAAAGTGGCAAGGACTCCCGAGAGAAGAAGCCCAAGAAACTTAAAAGTCAAAAATTTCTTTGGGCACTAAATGGTCATATATCAAAGGGAATATTCATGGGGCTTAATCTGAAGATAAAGACCCGCGAAAATGTCAAGTGGGCCAAAGGACGAAAAGTGAAGTCCAAACGTGAGCGGGACCCGATCGAGCTAACGACCTTAACCAAAGCGCTAGTTGGGAGGCACCCCAACATGGTATGAATTTACTTGCTTTCTGTTTTTAAATTCCCCGTCTTTTATGTTATGTCTTTTACTTTTAATCTCCTCCCCTCCCGAATTTGAGTTTTGCTTTCTTTTGATTTTCATGCCATGAGGACATAGCACTATTTAGGTTTGGGGGTGGTGGTATATTTATCTTGTTAGTTTAGGATGTTTTGTTTAGTTGTTTTTTATGGAAAAAAAAAATCGAGTCAAATCGTGTCTTCCTCTCATTTATTGAGGGTAAATATTTGAACTACGGAGACCTGAGCCTATTTCAATGAGTAGTCCGCTCATTGTTTTGGGGACGTAGGCAACCTTTGGTGCGGTCAAGAATTTAAAAAATAAATAAATAAAATTTTTTTTTTTTTTTGAAAATTGTGTTGTTCACTTTATAGTTAGGTTGTCACCCATAGTTTGTGATGTTGTGATAAATTGTTCTTGGTTCTTGCATCTTATGTGCCATCATAGTATAAAAGTAGAGTTGCATTAGAACATACCTATTTTGCTTCTCTTTTCACCACAACATTTTGCTTGCACGGGATCATGGTCACCAATTTAAGTGTCCGTTATGGGATTACTTTACATATTTGGGGTAGCTAGAACATGATTGCACAATTGTCAATAACAAATTAATAGTTTATGAGATATTGGACATGACTTATGTGGTCAACTTAGGAAAGTGGGAAATATAATGTTGATAAGGGGCAAGTATCTTTGATGTATTATTTAAAAAAAAAAAGAAAAAAAGAAGAAGAAGAAGAAGAAGAAGAAGAAGGAAAAAAAGAGAAAATAATTGTGTCTTCGTAAAGAAGAGTCATGGAATGGCAAGAATCAATGCACAAAGAAATGTCAAGTATTGAATCATGTAATCCTTGGTACCGATTCCTACTCCAAGATTGAGTTAACTTTCTTGTACCTACGAAGATACTAGTTTGTGCTTATTTTTCTAACTTGCCCCTTAATATGTCAAAGTTGAAATGGCCATGATAGGAAGATGGTGAAGCTACATTTTGAGTGAAAAGCTTTCTTGTAGTGAGGTTCTATTATAAACTAGATAACTTCCTAAGTCATGTTCTCAATATGGATTAAGCGGGTTGACAATTGTGTGAAAGTGCTTATGAAAATTCTTCTATACTTTTTGCATCATCATTCTTGATTTAGGATATTTATTTAGTGAACCCATAAAGTAGCTTACTTTGTTGGCAATGATCCCCCCTCACATCTCTTCACGGTGACAAGAATCATAATTGGTATGTGTTAGTGCAATGGTAAGTTTATGTTTATGATGGTACATGATTGATTGCAATGTTGGAAAGAATTTTGAGACCGAGTGTGGCAAACTTTTTATATTGTGAATAACACCCAAAAAAAATATGTTTTTATTTGTTTTGCTTGGTCATCTTTAGTTTTAGAATTGTGGGGTAGTATTTAGTATATTTGTGTTTTATTTTACTCGGGGACGAGCAAAAGATAGGTTTGGGGGTATTTGATGGATATGTTTTCATATCCGTTTTATACGTTCTAAATTCTATTTATTGCAAAATTTCCGAGTAAAATAGTAGTTTAATTATTTTGTTAGTGTTATTTTATTTTCAGGTTGAAAAGGTGGAAAAATGGGTAGTTTAAGGTGGAGAAAAGATTAAATTCGAGACGGAGCGAAACGGAAGGAAGGATTACACAAAATAAATTGAGGAAAGAAACAACATTGGCAAGCCATCCAAAGCTTCTGCGGCCGCCCTTGTTTGGCCGAGGCTCTTCGGCGATCGCCCAAGTGACATCGGCGGCCGCCCATGTCTCCTTTCCCAGGCCATATTCCAATCCACGCCTAGGCCAATGTCCAGCTGAATTGAAACCAGTTTTGGGCCATCCCTTGTTTACTTGGTTTATTTTCTAGGCTTGGACTTAATCCATGTAATGTTTAATATGAACTAATCAGCCCTTTCTTCCACTTTAGTATCCTTTTCATCCACTTGGAGTATAAATATAGAAATGTGATAATATTTTAGGGTTGGGTTTTATTTTGGGGAGAAAGAGGGAGGCTACTCTCCCTCATGAATTTCTTGATCTTTATTTGTAAGTTTTTCTAATTTTTATTTTAGTGTTTTATTTTGTTATTATTATGTTTATGTGTAGCTAAGTTCTTAATTTCATGGATTGAATTTAGCTTTATTGCCTAATTTCATGCCATAAATCATTTTATCATTGTGTTTTTTCTCTCTAAATCATCTTAGCATTTTAATTGGGTTTTCAAGATTGCAATTTTAGATCTAGTCTCTAATTGGTCTTTTCAACATATTTGTGTTTTTAATTCACTATTGATTTGGAGATTTTAAACAAAGGCACATGCTTTGGTGATAAAATTGGTTTGATTTCGTTATAGAAGTTAAATTGATTTTGGTTCTTTTAATTCATTTGATCTTATTGCTTCCTAAATTAATTGCTTGAACTTGATTTGCGAAAAAGTGATTGATTTTGGAAAGTGAGAGTATAATCCGGCCGCCTCACCGTCCCACTCTCTATTAAAGTGAATGAACCCTAGTGAGAGTGCACATACTTAGTCAAAATTGGCATGAAATGGGTAATTTAGTGAAGTCCAATCCGTAAAACTCGTTTAATATTGTTAACTCTAGTTGTTAATTGTGCTTGTTTTTATTTGTTCTTATTTGCAAGTTTACTTGCTTCTTATTAGTTTTAGTCTTAAAAACCAACCCCCCTTTTTTATTTGTTTTTATTACTTTAGTATAAACTATTCAAATTGACTTAATCACCCAACAAATCTCCGTGGACACGACCCCTACTTGTGTACTGATGAGTGAGTTTTACACTCATCCATTTAATACTTTATGAACTTATTCTGAGCTTAATCCTTGAGTTTTGTGTGTTTTAATGTGTGTTTTTAGCGTTTATTTAGTTTTCAGGAGTCCAAGTGAAGATTGAGAAAATTAGAAGCATTTTTGTGCCACTTTGGGCAAAGTGAAAATATGGAAGTTCAAGGGAAGTGCAACAGAATTTTTATAATGTCTAAAATACGAAAAAAAGATGACGGTGTAATTATTGGACGAACCGAATCCAATACATTGCATTTGGGACAATTGCTAATTGCTGGAAAAGGGCTAGCAGGTTGGCCGAGACATCCAAGGCAAATGGGGCCAAGCAGCATCAAGTGGTCGGCCAAATGAAGAGGAGCTGGCCGAGGATTCAGTTGGGCCAAGTTGTGTTGGCTTGGGCTTAGTTGGGCTTCTGAGATTAATGGTGACTGTTAATGTTCCTCACTTAGGAATATAAAGTAACAGCCGTGGGTATTTTAATTGGAGAGTAACACACTATTTTCAGTTTTTTATTCATCCTTTCATTTTATTTTATTTTATTCATTTTTTTTCTTGGTGTTCTTGGTTGTAATGGATAGCTAAGCATCTAATTCTTGGGATTGGAGGTAACAATTTTATGTTTTAAGTTTTAATTTTCATCTTTTTCATTGTAAGACTTGGGATTATTAAGTTGTTTTCAATGGAATTTTAGAACTTTTGTCTTGATCAAATAATTGTTCTTGAATCATTTTGAATTACAATTGTGAACCGCCAAATTCGCAATTGTAATTAGTTTTTGCTTGATAATTACAATTTGTTGAATCCCCGCCAAAAGATTCATAAGAATTGTAGTTCTTGATGTTCTTCTTTTCTAAATGGGTTTTTAATTAATCTATGAACGGGCCAAGGGAATAGATTAATTAGAAACACTTGATTGCAAATCACCCGCCTAAGTGTCCCAATCATACTTTTGTAAGAACGAACCCCAAGTATACTTTGATTGATGATTATTGAAAATTGAGCATAATTGTGAACCCAATCCCGGGAATTTCATTTTATTATTTAAATTCTCTTTTATACAAATTTAGTATTTTCTTCAAAAGCATTAGTTTTTAGAACAACAAAACTCTCGTTTTTTATTAATTCTTTGTCATAGCAATAATCTTTTCTACTTTGAAATACGTGTCTCTGTGGTTCGACCCGACTTACCCTATTTACAAATTAACTGTAGATAGTTGGAGTTGGAAATTTATTTTTGACGTTTCGACGCTCGTCAAAATTTGGCGCCGTTGCCGGGGAACGCGTTTATTTTAAAGTGGATTTAATTATTTGCTATTGTGAATATTATTTTTTTGTATATATTTTTCTTTTAACTTGGTGACCGACGACTAAACATTCAAATGAACTCAAGGATGTATAACTATGGCATCTTTGAGTCGTTTGGAAATTGTGGATTATACTCTCATGGTTCTTATGAGTACCCTTCGGGGACATATTCTTTTGAGTATTATCCACAAGAGGGGATGATGACGGGTCAAGGTCAAGTGCAAGGTCGAAGTCAAGGAGAGAGTAGTTCGGGCAAAAGTTGCTTAATTTGTAATTTAAATACCCATGATATTATGGGGTGTCCATTGCGAGGTCAATTTCCAGAATTTCTTAAGAAAGCCAACGCAATGAATTTTTTCCAACCAAGAGTGCAAAATGATCCATTTTTCAACTCTTACAATCCGGGTTGGAGGAATCATCCCAACTTTTCATGGGGAGAAAATCAAGGGCAAGGTCAGTTTCAGCAACAGTACCAACCACCGATGCCACAACCGCAGCAACAAGGACCTGTGAGGCCAAGTGTTGAGGAAACGTTGCAGAAGTTTATTCAGGCCTCTCAACAAAATCAGGTGGCCATTGACCAAAGAATGGGGAACCAAGAAGCTTCAATGAAAAAGCTTGAGAAAGAATTGGACAAATTGTTAGAGGTAGTGAGGAATCGAAATTTGACCATAATCCATGCACAACCCAAAGAACAACTATTGGGGGACTCATTGGAGAACTTTGTCTATGAAGACTCCGATGAAGAACTTGAGAATGAACTACAACAAGAGCCACTTTCGGAAAATGAAATGGAGGATTTTGTCTATGAAACCTCCTATGAAAATTCAAGTGAAGTGCCATTGTATGATAGTTCGGGTTGTATGGAGGCGGAAGAAATTTTAGAAAAATCATGGCATGAGCAAGTTGATGAAATTGAGCTTGCTCTTTATGGTGAGATGCGGGGCGATGAATTTCAAGAAGAATTGGCCACTCTCACCAAGATTGACAAGCCATGTTTGAATGAACACCTACCTCTACTCATGAAAAATCCCGAAGAAGAATCCTCCATCATTTTGGTGTTCCTTTTCAACTTTGAAGGCGGGAAAAATGGCAAGTACTCCCGGAAGAAGCCCAAGAAAAGTAAAAGTCAAAAATTCCCTTGGGTCCTAAATGATCATATATCTAAGGGAATATTTATGGGGCTAAGACTGAAAGTGAAGACCCGCGAGACGGTGAAGTGGGCAAAAGGAAGGAAGGTGAAGGTTAAGATAACCGGGGCATCGGTCTAGCTAAATGACCTTAAACAAAGCGCTACTTGGGAGGCAACCCAAGGTGAGTAGGTTAATTTGTAGTTCCTTTAAATGTTTTCAATTAAAAAAAACAAATAAAAAATAAAAAAAAAAAATTGAGTCGATTTATTTTAAATTATTTTGTTTTAGTGGATATTATGCTTTGGGTTTGTTTTCGTGGTAATGGGCAGATCAGAAATCAGAAAAAATTTCACTGTTAAGGTGGGCGACCGCCCAATGTTCTATGGGCGACCGCCCAAGTTAATTTGAAAAGATTGTCAAACTGCTGGAGTGATGGGCGACCGCCCAAGGGTTATGAGCGACCGCCCATAGTGAAATTCTGGCGTTGATTTCAATTCCCCCAGCATCCTTCCCTTCTTCCCAAACCAACGCTCCTTCTTCCCTATCCGTTCTTGCTCCTTCTTCTCCAATCCAACCCACATCCACCATCACTCCAACTAAACCCCCTTTGTCTCTCTCTCAAACTACCCCATCTCCGGCCAAACCCCCACTCCCAAGCACAGCCAAGGCCGACAACCTTAAACCCCTGTCAACTCCAGCGGCGCCCTAATCGTCACCATCTCTGGCCAAAGCTTCATCAAATCCGGTCATAGCTTCAGAAATTCAGGTCGCCTGTTCATTATTTCCGACGAGCTCTACAAGTTCAGGCCGTGTACTCACCATTCCTGCCGCCGAATTGACTCTGATCTCAAATCTCCATAAATCCCGTCGGCCAAAGCTTCAGGAATGCCGGCAAGTTCCTTCATCAATTTGGCCAAACCTCCATGGATTCAACGGCCAAAGCTTCAGAAAGTCCGGCAAGTTCTTCCATTATTGCCGACAGATCTATTTTTTTTTTGGCGAATATTCTCTAATTCCAGCTACCTAATTCTGCACTTCGAATAGAAGAAAGGTACACGTATTTGAGATAATTTGAAACTGAATTTTGTGAATTCAAGCATGGAATTGTTATGTGATTCATGGATTAGTTCAGTGATATTGTTGTGCATCTAAGGGCATGAATTGTTAATTTGAGTGTAAGTCGGTAGTGTCGGAAGCAGAATCACTACAATCTTGATCATCATTCTGCATTCTGGTGGAACTGTGATTGTGCCGTGAGATGATGAAGTAGCTGGTATCGTTTACACTGTTGGGTTGTGGTACAAGGGCAGACTTTTGTGAGGCCAGGGTGTCCTAGTTCACTCCCTTGAAGAATGGATGTGCTTTTACCTGCGATGATCCCTCTGCTCCCAGTCGCTGATTTGGATTATCAACAAGAAACCTGTCAATCAAGTCTTGTGCCTCATAGGACATGTCATCGGGAACACGAGGCCATGGGATCTTCCTATTAAGAACGTTGTCAAAGATCATCTTTGGATGTTCAGCACTGAAAGGTGGGAGCCCCATAATGAATTCAAACAGAATAACTCCAAGTCTCCAACTGACCACCAAGCTGCAGCATAACCATGCTCAATTTATGCTAGTAATCTATCCCGGTGATCTTCGAGAGGTACCCCTAACTCTTTCTTGTGCTTCAAATGTTTTTGTACACATTAGGGACAATGTGCATATTAAGTTTGGGGGTGGGAAATGTATATATTTTGTGTTGGTGTTTCTTAGGTTAGTTTTAATTTAGTTTTTATTTACAAAAAATTGAAAAAAAAGAAAAAAAATGAAAAAAAAATGAAAAAAAAGTAGTTAGCTATGTCCTTTTCTTGTATAGAGTTTTGTTAACATTCTTGGTGTTCCCCATAATTGCATGTGATTTTTTGTGACCGCTAATGTGGATAATTGGGTGTGATAATTTGTATATGCAAGTTTTGGTATATTTTTGATTAATTGTGGTACATTACTTAAGAGTTATGATTGTGTCCTAAATCTCTTAGTTGCAGTTTTGTGTAATCTTGGAAATAATCTCTTTGTTGATAATTTTTGATTTTTTTTATAAAGTTCATAGTACACCATCATCTTTTGAGTTAGTGAATTTGTTTATCAAATAGCAACATTAGGTGAATTGTAAGATGAATAATCCTTGGTTGTAAATGGAACCCCCCTTGTTATCTTGAGAAAAAAAGAAAAGAAAGAAAAAAAAAGGGAAAGGAAATGAGAGCAATGGTAATTCAATTTATACTCGGTGAAACCTCCAGACGTGTAGATTAATTGGTTAGGGATTATTCTAGCTTAACCAGATTTCTGGGTATGCAGTAGCGTTATGGAGGAAGAGCTTTACCGCCGTGATGGTCCGTACCAAGCTCGATACCGAAGTGGCTAACTCTCAAAACCTTTAAACAAATCTCTACCTAGTATTAGGGGCATGGAGTTCGCTGCTACAGTGTTCCCTACTTGAACGGTAGTAGATTTTAAAATGTGCTTAAATGATCAAGTTTGGGGGGGTTGTAAGTGATTCATGGGAGTATTCATGCTTTGTGTTTAAAAAGTGTTGCTGTTTGATAAATAGAGTCAATAAAATAAAAGATGATTGGTGTACTTAGCTTTGTAAAAATGGATCTTGCTTGTGAGTAAAGAGAGAGAGATGATAGTGCATAAAGAGATTTATGGTGTAATTATAATGGTTAAGTAAGATACTACAATTAAGGGGAAATATATGGCTACTTGCATAGTGGAAAGTATTATCCTGCGGTTGATGGTAACTTGTGATTTGTGCAATTGTGGAACATGCAAGAATGTAGGGACATAGTTAATTGTAGGTTAGAATAATTTGTTTTTTTTTTTTAGTTTTGTGTTAGTTTAGTTTTACATTGTTTATAGTTTATTTTAATGTTTGCTCGAGGACTAGCAAATGTTTAAGTTTGGGGGTATTTGATGAGTGAGTTTTACACTCATCCATTTAATACTTTATGAACTTATTCTGAGCTTAATCCTTGAGTTTTGTGTGTTTTAATGTGTGTTTTTAGCGTTTATTTAGTTTTCAGGAGTCCAAGTGAAGATTGAGAAAATTAGAAGCATTTTGTGCCACTTTGGGCAAAGTGAAAATATGGAAGTTCAAGGGAAGTGCAACAGAATTTTTATAATGTCTAAAATACGAAAAAAAGATGACGGTGTAATTATTGGACGAACCGAATCCAATACATTGCATTTGGGACAATTGCTAATTGCTGGAAAAGGGCTAGCAGGTTGGCCGAGACATCCAAGGCAAATGGGGCCAAGCAAGATCAAGTGGTCGGCCATATGAAGAGGAGCCGCCGAGGATTCGGCTTGGGCCAAATTGTGTTGGCTTGGGCTTAGTTGGGCTTCGAGATTAATGGTATTGTTAATGTTCCTCACTTAGGAATATAAAGTAACAAACAAGGGTATTTTAATTGGAGAGTAACACACTATTTTCAGTTATTTTATTCATCCTTTCATTTTATTTTATTTTATTCATTTTTTTTCTTGGTGTTCTTGGTTGTAATGGATAGCTAAGCATCTAATTCTTGGGATTGGAGGTAACAATTTTATGTTTTAAGTTTTAATTTTCATCTTTTTTCATTGTAAGACTTGGGATTATTAAGTTGTTTTCAATGGAATTTTAGAACTTTTGTCTTGATCAAATAATTGTTCTTGAATCATTTTGAATTACAATTGTGAACCGCCAAATTCGCAATTGTAATTAGTTTTTGCTTGATAATTACAATTTGTTGAATCCCCGCCAAAAGATTCATAAGAATTGTAGTTCTTGATGTTCTTCTTTTCTAAATGGGTTTTTAATTAATCTATGAACGGGCCAAGGGAATAGATTAATTAGAAACACTTGATTGCAAATCACCCGCCTAAGTGTCCCAATCATACTTTTGTAAGAACGAACCCCAAGTATACTTTGATTGATGATTATTGAAAATTGAGCATAATTGTGAACCCAATCCCGGGAATTTCATTTTATTATTTAAATTCTCTTTTATACAAATTTAGTATTTTCTTCAAAAGCATTAGTTTTTAGAACAACAAAACTCTCGTTTTTTATTAATTCTTTGTCATAGCAATAATCTTTTCTACTTTGAAATACGTGTCTCTGTGGTTCGACCCGACTTACCCTATTTACAAATTAACTGTAGATAGTTGGAGTTGGAAATTTATTTTTGACGTTTCGACGCTCGTCATGTACGCTATCACAACGACACTCGTATACTTGCGAGAGGTATTTTATTACAAGTGGGAGTTTTAACCCATCATCGAGGATATGAGAGAAATCAGGGAAGAAGTGGTTGTCGACAAGCTGGAAGTCGACCCATCTGCTAAACATATCAAGCAGACAAGGAGAATGTTTGCAAATGATAAAAAAGATGCAATCAAGGAGGTAGAGCAGAAACTGCTAAGTGCAGGAATTATCAGGGAAGCAACTTATCCTGTTTGGTTCGCCAATGTTGTGATGGTCAAGAAACAAAATCGAAAATGGCGAATGTGCGTGGATTTCACAGATCTCAACAAAGCCTGCCCGAAATACAATTATCCTCTCCCCAGAATTGAAAACTTGGTAGACTTCATTACCGGACATAGGACTCTCAGCTTTTTAGACGCCTACTCTGGTTATCACCAGTTAAAAATGGCCGAGGAAGATATTGAGAAAATAGCCTTTCGGGTGGCTGTAGAAATTTATTGCTATATCATTGTTACGTCCTAAAAAATCCACTCAACATGTTTTGAAATTATTTGTTGTCTTCATCCTATTTTTCAGGAGCAGAATTATTAATAAATAATTCACCCATGTGACCATTTGGACCTAGTCAAAGAACACCATAACGGATTCAAACTATCAACCAAAAGGATAACGATTGGACTCCATCAACAAGGGGCGAGATTCTAGGCACAAAATCAGCACGACATTTAAGTTGTTACATTCACTTACAATGACGCCTATATATTACTCTTAGGACGCACTCTTGTTCACGTTACACAGTTTTGCTTACTCTTACGCCGCACTTGTACTCAAAAACTCTCAAATACTTAATAAAACTTGTTTGGTTTAGGCAGGCTTGCCAAAAGCCACCCAAGATTTTTCTCTTGGACGATTGCTCTAAGGGTTTCCTCGTTACATCCTTGTGTTCATCTTGCTTTGAGGATCATATTCCATTTGTGCCCAAACCTCCTTTAGAAGACAAATTTACTTGTCGAAATTTGTCCAAAATAATTTGGCGCCGTCTGTGGGAACTTTAGTTTTTTAGATTCCATTCAAGATGAGAAATCCGACCTCAGCCATGTCTACCCCCATCATCACGACTGGGGCAAGGACCATCATGACAAGCTTGCCTATGACATCTAGCGTACATTCACCTATGGGCTCCGGTGCCGCCATGCCTCAAAATCAGGGGCTCAGCCAAGGGGGAACTTCCAACATGTCGCTGCCAGACATCTCAATAGGAGTAATAACTGCTATGACGTCTATGATGCAACATTTGAAAGATCAAATAGATGGGCAGCAACACACCAATCAAATTATCTTTAATCACATCAATAGGCTGCATCATGATTTCTCAGCTTCCAGGCTCACCCTTCCCGTAACCAGCATGTCAGAGGTCTCACCTTTGCAGCCCAGAACTCTTTTTCCAGGTGCTGGAACGAGCGCGCAAAGCGGTCAAGGCGCTACACCCATATCCAGCACTGTTTAAACTGAAAGCACCACCGTCACATCCAACCCGATGCCGCTGATGTCATGCTTCACCTTTGCAACCCCACCCCCTGTGGGGCAAGCAGGAAGTCTCAACTTGTTCAATGCTCCTTTTAATCCTATAGTTACCACTAACCCTGTTGTAGACACTGCCCTTGCAAGAGAAGTGCAGCAACTTAAAGAAATCCTCATGAAGGTTCCCGAAGTCACCTTACCCTTCAACCAAGCATCTCCAACCAGCCATCATGATTCACGCTTTGTCCCTGCAATAGCTGGAGTGGAGATCCCTAAGAGATTTCAAGTACCCCCCATGAAGCAATACGATGGCACGACGGATCCTGCCGAACATATTGCCTTATATCAAGAGAAGATGGATATCATCAGCATCCCTCCGCATCTTAAAGAAGTTTGCTTATGCAGGGGCTTTGGCTCTACCTTGTCTGGTCCCACCTTGATGTGGCTGACTAATCAGCCTATGAACTCTATTTCATCTTACTCTCAATTAGTTAACATATTTCTTAACCAATTTTCTTGCAATCGTGTATTTGAAAAATTGACAAGTGACCTTTACAGGATCGTACAACAACCTGATGAAACTTTAAATGACTATGTCTTCCGGTTCGACAAGGAAGCTGTTAGCATTCCGTACATTGACGCATCGACTGCGACCGAAGCTTTCAAGATGGGACTAAAGAGGGAATCACCATTCTACCAAGACCTTGTCATGTTCCCATCTCGAAGCCTAAAAGAAGTCAGGGACGAGGTGCATGCTTTCATCGGAGTTGGAAGAAGATGAAATGATCCATGGCAAGGCGTCAAAAAAGACGCCTACATATGAGAATCCTGACAGAAAGGCGGATTCGTCCCACCATCGATCTAATAGGGGAAAACCCTACTCTAAAACTGACTCTTCTAAAATTAATATCGTAGACGAAGATGACGAGGAAGATGATACACTTTATCCTAAGATTAGTGACTACTGTTTCTCTGTTGACGTTTCAGGCCTCCTACATGCTATAGACAATCTATGTGGAAAGGCAAGGTGGCCAAAGGCAGCCGATTACAGCGTCATGGAAGGATAAATCAAAGTGGTGTGCCTACCATAAAGATTTTGGGCATCTACGGATAACTGCATCGCCTTGAGGAAAGAGATTAGCTACTTACTATCAAAAGGACTCCTCAAAGATTTATTGGGAAAAAGGAAAGGACGGTCTGAAACAAAGGAAACTGTCGCTAAAGCTCCATCTTCACCTCCTCCTGCCACTAAGGTGATCAACTTCATTACAGGAGGATCAGACATTTGTGGCACCGCCTATTCTGCAGCCAAAGTCAGCTAAAGATTCTAAGGAAGACAAGACGGAATTGCCAACTAGGCATCCGGATCACTCCCTTGAAGAGCAAATCATTTTTGATGACGACGACAAAGAAGGCATTTCCGACCCGCACCATGACGGTCTAGTCATCACCTTGCAAATTGCCAATTGCAAGGTGAAACGCATCTTGATCGACAATGGCAGCTCTGTCAATCTAATCATGAAGAGCACCTTGGAAGAAATGATGATTCCCCTGTCAGAAGTCGTAAGAAATTCCTCTGTCTTGGTAGGCTTCAGTGGGGAAACCAAGCAGACAATTGGAGAAATTAAGTTACCCATCTATGTAGAAGGGATGAACTCTATGGAAAGGGTGTGCATGATTGATTGCACATCCTCCTATAACCTCATCTTAGGACGGCCATGGATCCATAATATGAGGGCGGTTCCTTCTACGTACCATCAATGTGTTAAGATGCCAACGCCTTGGGGAGTCATCACGGTGAAAGGTGATCAACAAGCCGCCAAGGAGTGTTAAAAAACAAATATGAAGGCATGCTCTACTCATTAATTACGACCAGTAGGTCTAAATATGCTTCGAAGTCCATGACAACGCAAATGGTGAACTTTAACATTAGCTAGCTGGACGTGACTGGGGCAAGCTGTTACCTTCCGAAATGACGCCATGAGCTACGCCTTGAGTGGTATTACGTGTAAGTTAAAAGTCATTGCAATTTTAACACCAAGGTATGAACTTCTTCTTAAAATTTAATTTTTATTGCCTTTTAAACCATTTATCTTTTTATTAAAACCCCTACTGACTTAAGCATCGGAGGGGTGTTAGCTAAGCTAACACCCAACTCCTAACATATTCTTGTGATGCAAGATTAGACACTCCTGACCATGGATAGTGAGCATTGCAAAGTCACACGGCAAGCTACTCGAAAGAACCAACGTTTCTTGGTAAATTTAAGGTGCATAATTCCCCATACTTCTACGCATCTCTGCAACATATTTATAAGATAATAACCAAAATCGCATGGGCGCACGATTTTCACACTCGACTTAAAATAACAAATGCAATTCGCCTTGTCAAGGAAATCACATTTGGTATTCTAAAATTCGAAGATGTGAACTAAGGATTGTAACATTAACATGTTACCTAAGGACTCCGAAAAGGACATTTCTACATGTCACCTATCACTTGGTTATAACATCTTTGCATGTTATCTTTACAACTTGGTTATAACATCGTTGCATGTTATCTTTACAACTCAGTTATAACATCATTGCATGTTATCTTCGCCAATTGGTTGCAACACTTGTACGTGTTGTCTTCCGTACCTAAAACAGAAAATTACTCAAAAGTATAAAGGATCCAAACGCATCATTGCAGTTGAAAATTACTAAAAGACCTAAGGTGTTGGACCAACCCAACACCATCAAAAGCCAAAGCTGTCTGGTCTCTTATGAGCCACTTACAAAAAAAAATAAAAAATTAAATTTGTTCAAGGGGTTAACCCTCCAAAAACCCAATTTAACATGCCAAACAGGGGCACGACCCAACAAAACATAGCCATTGTTCCAAAAACTTGAAAACAAAATTGTTTTTATGTTGCAGGTACCGTTTCTTTGCTTCCAACATCCTAATGGCTTCCATCATTCTTCTCACCTTCCATAGTCACCTTAAGCTCATGCGTCTTGGAGTTCACCTCACTCACATCTGGGACCTCTCCCAGGAATTCATTCAGCATGGCTACTTCTTCATCAATCTTCCAATTTACATGCTGACCACTTTCAAACTCCTTCATCATATTGATACGACTTTCCATAACCGACTTGCTTGCGCTCATTATATACCCTTCTCTCACTTCACTCAACTCCTTAATGTGTTCTTCTTCCACCTGCAACATCCTGGCCGTCAAGTGTGCCAACTCATTGTTATGCTTCTCCACTTGTTCTTCCGCCCTCGCCGCTCTGGATGCTTCAAATTTGTGTTTTTGAATAAGGACCCTGATCTTATCTTTCTGCACTTCAAGTTCCTTCGTAAAAAAGTCCATCACTTCCATTAACTATAGATATAAAAGCATACCATCATGTTACAACTAATCCTAGAAAATCTAACATATGTTTCTCAAGAAAGAAACCTACCTTGGCTTTAGCATCCTCAACCTTCCTTCCATCCGCTGCCACAACCTCTGCCTCTTCTAGCTTTCTCTTCCTATCTCCTTCTGCGCCTTCCCCCTTTGGAAGAGGAGGTCTCCCTTCCTTCTTGACACCCACCTTTGCCCTAATACCAGAAAGGACGTCCTCCACACCAAAGCAGGCCTTGGATCAAGTCGCTACACAAGAAAGGATATCAAAGAGCAGCAAAATAAAAAAAATAGAATATATAGGAAAAAACATACCAGATGACATTCTACCAGCACTAGAGACCCCCTTTTCCTCAGCAGAATCAGCAGCAGGTGACTTAAACTTTCGCAGCTCCTCGGGAAACAAACTCAAAATCCGATCGACGTTAGTAGGCGTATCTGCGAGAGGTGGGAAAAGCTCCTCCAACTTGGCAACTGAAAGCAAATTCCGTCAACACGTTAGAGGCAAACAAATAAAGCAAGACGCGATAACCAGTTGTATAAACTAGAAAGACTACCTGAAGGGTTCCATGTCGATACCAAATCTCCTCCTCCCTCCAGGCTACTTTTCTTTACATAGAAGAATCTATGTTTCCATCCCCTATCAGCCGCGTCAAGATCTAGAATCAGAGAGTCCCTATTTGACCTAACCCTAAAGTTGTACCTACCCTTACCAAAAGCCCTAATTTCTGAAGCATACGCCAATTCCTCCAAACCTGCCACCATACCATGCTCGGCCACAATTCTATCTAAAGTGAGCAAAGTATGCCACCCAATAGGCATCAATTGACAATAATACAGTCGGGTCACTTCAAAGAAGCGGGAAATCGAAGCAGAAAAAGGAAATTTCAAACCTACACTAAAAGGGTACTCGTAAAACCCTACCCACTCGTCAGAAACACAATCGGCACTAAAAACATCAGTTGGGATTAGAAACTCAGCATTGGAAGGAAAGACGTTGTTCCTTTTCAGAGCGTCAGCGTGAAACGCATCAAAACTACACTTCTCACCCTCTCTGTCACGAATGAACCCTAAGCATCTAAAACCATTCGGTAAGGACGCATCAACATCTATGACTTTTCCCTTACTTTTACCCATAATGCCAGAGGAAAGATACAAAGAAACGACAAAGGAGAGAGATAATAATAACTCACCGGAGAAACTGGCGAAGATCTAGCACCGGTTGGACGGAGGATTTGAAAAGAAAAAATGGATGCTCTCAATTAAACCATGTATAAAAGGGCGATCTTCAGCGCCTACGAAAAGCCCATAATGATCCCTAGAGTCCTCGAGCATCGTGCGAGCCAACCACCTCATCACCTTCCTTTTAAACCCAAAGCGACACTTGGCAAAATATTAAAGCCCTCCGTATTCAACATGGAACGCTTCAATATTTTGGGGGCAATTGTTACCTCCTAAAAAATCCACTCAACATGTTATGCATCTTGGATATTCATCTTGAGGTAACATCTTGACTTACATCTTGGACTAACGCCTTGAAATTATTTGTTGTCTTTATCCTATTTTTCAGGAGCGGAATTATTAATAAATAATTCACCCATGTGACCATTTGGACCTAGTCAAAGAACACCATAACGGATTCAAACTATAAACCAAAAGGATAACGGTTGGACTCCATCAACAAGGGGCGAGATTCTAGGCACAAAATCAGCACGGCATTTAAGTTGTTACATTCAGTTACAATGACGCCTATATATTACTCTTAGGGCGCACTATTATTCACATTACACTATTGTTCTTACTCTTACACCGCACTTGTACTCAAAAACTCTCAAATACTTAATAAAACTTGTTTGGTTTAGGCAGGCTTGCCAAAAGCCTCCCGAGGTTTTTCTCTTGGACGATTGCTCTAAGGGTTTCCTCATTATATCCTTGTGTTCATCTTGCTTTGAGGATCATATTCCATTTGTGCCCAAACCTCCTTGAGAAGACAAATTTACTTGTCGAAATTTGTCCAAAACAATCATGATGCCCTTCGGGCTAAAAAATGTTGTCGCAACCTACCAACGCATAGTCAACAAAGTATTTGGGGAGTAGATAGGCGTAACATGGAAGTCTACATCGATGACATGGTCATTAATACTAGGACGGAAAGTTATGCCCCGGGCCTGAAAGAAACCTTTGGCAACTTACGAGCGAACAACATGAAGTTGAATCCAAGTAAATGTGTGTTCGGGGTGACGGTCGAAAGTTCCTAGTTTTTATGGTATCACAGAGGGGAATTGAGGCGAATTCGGAGAAAATCAAAGCCTTGATCGACATGAAAGATCCTACCAAAATCAAGGAGGTTCAAAGGCTGAACGAAAGAATAGCAGCCCTTGGAAGGTTCATCGCAAAGTCTGCGGAGAAATCACTTCCTTTCTTCAAATTTCTAAAGGGGACCATTCACAAAGCCTCTGCTGAGATGTGTCCACCCCAAAGAAACAGAAAATCTCTTGGCAGAAGTCTATGAAGGCATCTGTGGCGGTCACCTGGGGGCCATAACCTTAGTTGATAAAATCATCACGCTAGGTTATTACTGGCCAAACCTGAAAGATGACTTACAAGCCTACGTAAAAAAATGTGATAAGTGCCAGAGATATGTTGATATTCCCAGGCTCCCATTAGTGGATCAGATACTTATAGTACCTACTTGGTCATTTGACATGTGGGGAATCAACATCATTGGACCCTCCCCCCTCCCACGCCCCGAAGCAATTGCAAGTATGTGAAGTGGATAGAAGAAAAAACCTTAGCCAAAATCACATAGGAGAACACAATCAATTTTGTCCATAACTTCATCTGGTGTCGCTTTGAGGTTCCAGACACTATCATCTCAGATCATGGTCTCCAGTTCTCCAAGGCTTTTACAGCAGAATTAAACAGACTAGGAGTCAGACACATCAAGTTATCAGTAAGCAGACCTCAATGCAACGGACAAGCAGAAGTAGCCAACAAGTTGGTGCTAACAGCCCTAACCAAGAACCTAGAAGGAAGTGATGGTAGATGGTTGGTCGAACTTTCCTTAGCCTTGTAGGCAGTTCGCACAACCACCCGGGGGCTAATCAGGAAACCCCATTCGCACTGACCTTTGGATCTGAGGCTATGGCACCAGCTGAGATGGCTATCTGCACAACAAGAAACTCAAACTACAATGAACAAGTGAACATGGTTAATAGGCTGCTAGATCTATACCTAGTAGATGAGAAAATACTAGTTGCTTAGATGAGGATGGTGAAATACAAGCAAAGAACTAAAGCGTACTACGACAAGAAAGTCAACAAAAGAATATTCCAAGTCGAAGACTGGGTACTTATAAAGATTGAAGCTACATGCAGAAAAGCAGAACAAAACAAGGTTTCCCCAAACTGGGAAGGCCCCTACATTATCATTCAAGTCATTAAAGAGGGGACCTACAGAATGAAGACCCCAGATGGGCGAGAGCTGAAGCATTCGTAGCACTCTAATCATCTACGAAAATACTATCACTAGTTTGTAGTTTATTTTTTGATTTATCAGATTAGTCTTTGTTAGTATTTTCCCTTATTTTTAGTAGAATATGATAATCAGTTTCATTCAATAAAATTTCAGTTTTCATCAACAAAGCAATTAGCAAGACAAGCACAAAAAGACGAGTAGCTTACTACTCAGAACACATAAGTTATGTCGAACGACCCTCCTCGACATAAGGGACAGTCCCAAAAATTATCCAAGTGTTAAGTCGAACGACCTTCCTCGGCTTAACGGGATAAGGGACAACGTCCCAAAAAATACCTAAGTATTATGCCGAACAACCTACTCGGCATGATGGGATAAATTCCCAAAAACAAAAACATTGTGCTGAACGGCCCTCCTCGGCACAAAGGGATAGATTCCCAAAAATTATCTAAGTATTATGACCAAACGTCCTCCTCGGCATAATGGGATAAATTCCCAAAACTCAACACAAATTTTAGGTCGAATGATCCTCCTCGGCCTAAAAGTATCAAATTCTAAAAATTTATCTAAGTGTTAATCCGAACGACCCTCCTCGGGTTAAATGGACAAAACTCCTAAAATTTATCTAAGTGTTAGGCCGAACAGCCCTCCTTGGTTTAAATAGATAAATTCCTAAAATTTAACCAAGTGTTGGGCCGAATGATCTTCCTCGGCTTAAAGGAATTAATTCCTAAAGTGCAAATGTTGTGCAACCCTCCCTCGACATGCAAAAGTTGGATAATTAGACAAAAATGCGATAAATATTCAACATACAAGCATTCAGCATAAAGCAATTCAAATGAAAGCATAAAAGTAAATGAGACAAGTATAGAGAAAAGGCATTGTATTGATCAAAGAATCAACTACATGAAAAAATTATTCAAAATGATTACATCAACAAAATAGTGTAAAAAACTATCAAGGTTGATCCCCATCCCTAAATAGATCATCTTGATCAGAGTCAACTTTTGGATGGTGACCTGCTCGGTCTGCCCCCCTCGGCATCCTCCCCTTCATCGTCAGAAGCCTCCCTTCATGGATCTTATCAATAAAAGCATTTATGTTTTGAGGATGTCCTGGAGGGGGGATTTATGGAGCTCGACCCCTCTCTAGAGTCTTGAGCGGCAATTACCTTAAGGGCATTCTCAGAAAATGGCATGAGGGAGTGCCCAAACCGGCAAGGTCATCACATGCATCTTGGCAAATGAGATGAGCAAGCAGACTCACGTCTGCGTTTAAAGTTGGATCCACCAAGACCCTTTTGGCCAAGTGAATATAACCGTCAGAGCACATGGTGGCTGTTTTCTCAGCTAGGGCCTGCTTGAATGTCGGGCTGACTTTGAACTGAGAAATAGCTTCAACAATCTGGGAAGGCAAGCTGGCCTCCACTGTTTATACTGAGCTTCAGCTTCCTTGGCATTTTTCCTTATCTCAGCCTGGAGCCTCTCTATCTCCTCATGCCCGGCCTTTTGTGCCTCCTCGGCTTTTGCCTGCGCCTCCTTGGCTGCCTTTTTAGCCTTCTCAGTTTCTGCCTTGACTGCTTTTTGCTCATCGACCTCCATCCTCATTGAGGACCTCTATGACCTTGGCTAAATCGGCCTTATTTTTCTCGATCTGATGATCAAGTTTCTGTTCAAGCTCATCGGCAGCCCTGCTCCTTATTGCCTCATAGGCAGTAACAGTTGCAAGCTACACAAACAAAGAAAATTATCACTACAAACAAAAAATCACAAGTATAAAGAAGACGAGAAGGGAAAAGGAAAATGCCGAAAAGACGCACCTCACTAAGAAGGAGGCCCTTTCTGTTGACCAGATGCTCCCTGCTCGGCTTAGTGTCAATAAAGTGATCGACCAGGTCCTCATCCATGGCCCGGTGGATAACTGGCCGACCTATCATGAGCTTTGGGCCCTTCCTGGCCAACACATCAAGGCCCTTGATGGTTGGATAAATTGTTAAATCTTTGGCTACCTCCTCGACTTCAGCATACGTCTTTACGTACCGAGCAGTCACTTCATCGGAGGAGGAATTAGTAGCAACCCTTTTCGAGGAGGGCTCCTCTTAAACAGTCTCAGTCCTTGGCCTTTTCTACCAGGAGTTCTCTGGGCGGCCTCTAGTTCCTCGGTCTCAGTTAGACCAGCCTACCTAAACGCCTCCCCGATTTCAGGGGCTATAACTTAGGAGCTTCGTCCCTCCTCGACATAGGCTCCTTGCCCTTCATTATCTTCATCGGCGGAGGCACCAGCACCTCCCACCGCCTTCAAGGGCAGAGCACTTGACTCCTTGGTGGTCAAAACAGCTTGACGAGCGATGGCATCATCTCGTCTTTTATTTTTAGCCAAGGACCTAGATGTCCTCCTATTCAACTTTATCAACGCTTGAGGATCTAAAATCTTCTCTTCCATTTTCTTGATTTGCTCCTCGGTTAGATCTGTGAAAGACGTGGAAGATAAGTTAGTGAAAAGACGAGGAAGCAAAAAATAGTTTTACAATGCAAGTATGAAAGATGGGGAGGAAGAAAAATTACAGTCGATTACATCTTCCTCGATAAGACATCTGTCGCCATACAATTTGCAAATGTCACACTCATCGTAGAAAACGAGATCGAGGTGCACCCTCCAGTCTGGAATTCTATTTCCTCTTACGACGGGGATGAGGGGAACCAAGCCGTCTAAAGGTCCAGGCATGATGTCGGCCTGCACATAATACCTCTGGTCGGTCTCCAAACTTGACCAACACAAAGTTCCCACCTTGGCAAATTGTTTCAGCCTCTCAATCAAACGGTTACTCCACTCAAACCTCCACACCTGCTCGGGCACACCAGGGAACTTGGAAGGGGCAACAAACTCCCAGCCTTATCGGCTTTCTACCCTAATAACGTGTTTGTTCCACCCCGACACCTTGCTGGACATATGGTATATCAGTTTGGGCTGATTGGGATCACTCCTTACCACTAACACCCTAGTATCCTCCTTGTAACTGACAGTGAAGAAGTTATGAAATAACGACTGGCAAGGCTCAAACCCTGGACTGCGGCAAAGGACGGTAAAGTCGGTGAGGAACCTCACGGCATTTGCCCCAATCATAGCCGGGATAACCTGCATGTCCTCAAGAAATTCATAGATAAATGGATCGAGGGGGAGATGAAGGCCTAGCTGGAATTGTTTGTAGAAAAAATGGACATAGTTTAGACTGTATAAAAAGTCATTCAGAGCTTCCTTATTACGAACAGGGGCACGGGGAGGTATGTATGTCGGTATTCCTCCCTCGACAATGTGTACTTAGTGTGTAGTTCATCAATCATGGGCTCCACGACCTTAGCAGATCTAGGTCAAGGGGTGTTAGATCTACCATGGTTGGACCTACCACGACCTCTTGCACGGCCCCCAGCAGCACGAGCTCCCTCGGCAAATGCGTCTACTATCCTCCCAGAGGTAGAGGGACCTGATTGAGAACGAGCAACACCACTTCCTCTCCCAGGTATATCTGCACAACAAAATAGCAAAGGAAGATCAAATTTTGGCTAAGGCATGGCAAAAGACGAGGACGAGGAAGTATCCCTCCCCGTCTAATTCAGTAAATGTCGAGGAGGGATTCTTACCCAATAAAGGACGCCCCTGGTGGTCGGACTTCAAGTAATACAAATTGATTTGGTTGAGTATCTCGGTCTAACCTTGAAACACCACGATGTTTGGGGAATCTATGCTAAGTCGGTCAATCATAAACCGACTAGGATAACCGACGTCGGTCCTAGGGCTTTGGAACCTCGTCAGAATTTCTCCTATCTCATTCAAACTCAACATCATCTAAGGACCATCAATTCTTTGATAAATCTTAAGGTTCTGGGTATGACAGCGGTATAACGCATGGAGATTACTTCTCCATGTTCTTGCCATAGCTATGAACGGAGAAATCACAATAAATACCCAATAAAAGCTTCAAGAACAAGAACAACAATGGCGGTTCTAAAAAACGTTTAACAAGACCGAGGAAAATCAAGAAAACAACACCCAGAAATACAAATAAGGAGGTTAGGGAGAAATGTTATACCTGATTTGAACTTTAGTGAAGAAAAATATGGAGGAAATCGAACACAGATCCAAGAAAACAAGATCAAACTCAAGAACAAGCCTTGCAGTTTATGAAGCTTATGGGTACTTTTCAATTTGCAACATTGATAAAAGAGTAGAAATGAAATGGATTTGGATTTTATACCCATATCCGATCGGGTATGGGTCAAGCAAACGAGTCAAGACGCCGTCTCCTTCCTCACATTTAATGTTCTAGCATGTTCCCAAGAGAAATGTCTTGTCATCGATATTTGCGCTCATCAATGTCCAAATAATCGGCAGATAAATGATTGATGCCTCGTGTTTCGAAAAAACCCTTTCGTATTCATTTAAGCCGAGGACGAGCACCACTTCTTCCTCGGCAAAGCCGAGCTAGGCAGTCGGGAGCCACTGAACGGTATAAATTGAGTACGATCATGGGTCATAAACCAGGCAAGGCCCGATTGATTGGGCACAAAGTAAAATCCATACAAGTCTCAAAAGTACTAAAATATGCTGACAAGGCATATACAAAGGCGACCAAGGCCTCAACAAATGACGACCACTCAGTCAAACATCTAGACAAGGGGAATGGGCTTCCCTACCCTTGTCCACCTCCTTACTCGGCATTCAAGTATGCCGACCAACGTCATATGCCGAGGAGCAAGACTCCTATGCATACGTGCAGAAGGTTTATATAATCCTAATTCAGAGGGAATTATAATCCAACTAGGATTACAATCCTCTTATCGCACAACTTCCTATACAAGGATGTACTCTATATCCTACACCTATAAATACAAGTCATAATTCACACAATTCTGTTAACACATCTTTTGACTATAAACTATTGTCAATTGATTTGCTTTTTATATCACACAAATACTTAATATCACGCCGGAGGGCATTCGCCGGTGAAGCCCCATATTAGTTTACGTGTTTGTTCATCTTTTCAGGCTATTCAAACATCTAGGATACACCCTACGACTTGATTTGGAATGATTAGAACGTTTTTGTCATTATCAACAACTGATAAATGCATTTATCAATTACAAATGCATTTATCAGATATTTTAACGCCAAAAACTTGTAAAAAACGCGTTTTTTTTAACCTTAACAAAAAACGTGTTTTTCACCCGTCGCGCTCGAACTCTCTCTCTCTCTACTCTCTCTCTAAACGCAAACAGAGTTACTCACCATTGCCGGCTCCCTCAATCGTCTTCTTCATTGTTTTCTCTAGAAACCAGTTCGCCGGCGAATTGCTCGCTCTTCTCCATCATCTCTAATGGCGATTCTCGAATCTCCTTGGCTGAATCTAAAGGTTTCCTCAAAGCCCCCGGCGGTGCTCCTGCTAACGTCGCTTGCGCCATTACCAAACTCGGTGGTTCTTCCGCTTTCATCGGCAAGGTAATTTATTCAATCTCCTAATCATACGTTCATATTCTTATTTAATTTCAATTGATGGATTGAAGAATTATTTATTCAATTTTATAGGTTGGGAAAGATGAATTTGGGTACATGTTAGTGGAGATATTGAAGAAGAACGGGGTTAACAGTGATGGAAAGATTTTGCCAGTTTCAATTTTAATTTCAATTTCAGATGCCAGTCCATGTATTTTGAAGTGCCAGTCCATGTGTTTTCAAATGCCAGTCCATGTATTTTCAAATGCCATTGCTTATGTTTTTGAGAGCCAGCAAAAATAATTATCAGTGTTTTTGAGTGCCAGTGTATGTGTATTTGAGTGCCAGTGTACGTGATTTTGAATGCCAGTCCATGTTTTTTTGAATGCCAGTACTTGTGTTTTTGAGAGCCAGCAAAAATATTAGTGTAACAAAGTGCCAGTGTTAGTGTAACGAAATGCAGAGTGTGAAGAGTGCCGCTCATGTATATAAAAGTGCCAGTGTAAAAGTGCCAGTGCCAGTTTAACAAAGTGCCAGTGCCAGTTTACACTGGCACTTTGTTAAATTGGTACTGACACTTTTTTCACTGGCATTTTGTTACACATGCACTGACACTTTATCAAACTGGCACTTTGTTAAGCAGACACTGGCATAAACGGGGAAACACAAAACACGTTTTTCCTAAGTGACAGGAAAACGCGTTTTTCATAAGACCAACTCTATTTTAACTAAAGTGACAAAAAAAAAAAAGGAAAAAAAAGAGAAGAAAAGTAATTTTTTTATAGTATCACGACTTACATTTTTTTTAAATAACATTTTTTTTAAAGTAGTTTTCTGTAAAAACTTGGTATTAATTTAATTTATGAGAGGAAAGAAAGAAGTACTGTAGTACTACAAGATAAGCACCATCACGAGGAATCTTAAAGAATTTTTTCAAAAACATTTGGAAATTTCGGAAAACCGAAAAGAGCGGGGAGAACACAATTTCCGAGAAAAAAACCCGCGCACAAAAACGCACAATGTTCACTTGATGTGAAATTTTAAAGGTCAAGCCCTCTAAAGTTGTTGACATTCTCACATTATGCCCCACATCTATCATAGATTTTACCCTCCTATCCATTTGTTTTGGTGTTTGTTATATACACCACCGCCTCTCAATAAACCAGTTATTGTACTAACATAACTTACATCATCAATAACAATAAAACCTTAGTAGTAAATGATTTGAGGTTATGTAACATGAAACCATCAATAACAATAAAACATCAGTAACTAAATGATTTGAGGTTGAGTAACATGAAACCTTGTATAAACTCGAACTCGATCAATGAGAGGTGTGATACAATAATAAAAATCATTGTGTTTGTTTCGTAATATCGAATCAAAATTTTTTTGTCTATATTTTTCATGCACTCAATGAAAGGAAAAGGAGATAAATGGATATGGATTGTATAGAATGGAAAAAATCGAGTGTGAATGTTCTAGATTAACAAGATCACTTGAGTAGAGTCTTATGAATGTTCTAAATTAGCTAGATCACTTGAGTTGAGTATTAGAAATTCAGTTAGGTTAAAACTTGGTATATAGAGAGACTTTTATGATATTTGTAATTGAATACGGGTCAGTACAGTCGAGCTGCCAAAATGTTTGGCTCACACTTTTTTTTTTTTATTTAATTCAATCTCGACGGTTTAAATGTAGGTTCTTTTAAGGGCATTTCGGATAGTTTGCTCGGCCAATGCATTTCATCTCTTTATTCAGTTCGTGTGCGATCTCGACTCTTGATTGCAGACCGAATTCTATCAACGCATTTCATCTCTCCATTAAGCTCGAGAGCGATCTCGACTCTGCAGACCAAATTCCCAGAGGTCTACTCAATTTGAAACCGGATTAGTCAATGTCCGGTAGGATGATTACATCAATGATCCTAAAAAAAAAAAGAAGGAAAAACTAAGATAAAGGTGCTTTTGCTACTTAAAAAAAGGGTTATTTTCTCCAATTACTAAAACTTAGAGGGGCACTCATAATATTTTATCCTCCAACAACGAATATACCATTCCCTCTAACTAATGTTCGCCCCGGCCCCAATACTATTAGTGCGTGACAAATTACGCCCCCTAATTAAATTAATAATTTCACTCTCACAACACAAATAAAAAACCCTAATTTTCCCATCCCTTCTCTCTCTCCTCCTCCACCGCTCAACTCTCTCCCCTGAATTTCATTGCTCGAACTTCCATGGCGGCGGCGGCGGCGGGCGAAGGTTCGGTTCCCTACGAAGGCACTGGTGCAGGAGGTAAGTTCCGCAAGAAGCCTCTTCGGCGGCCTCAAGCCACGCCGTACGATCGGCCTCCAATAGCACTCAGAAACCCTAGCATCACCGGCAGTAACAGTCTTTTGTCGAAACTCGTCGACCCTGCTTCGAAACTCATCTACGCTGGCGCTCACCGGCTCTTCGGCGCCTTCCGCAAGCGCCTTACTCTCCCCACGCAAGAACGACCGACAGGTTCGTAATTTAATTGGACCCGTGGTTTTTTCTTCAATTTGTTGTGGAATTCGTCTTCTTTCGGACCATTTGTTTTTATTGATGGGCATTTGTGTATTTTGTAATTGGGATGAATTGACATTTTTAATTTTTTTAACCTTAATCGTTTTTTTTTTTGGAGGGGTGCTCCTATTGGAGAACTCAGTTCTTGTTTTGATTGTTAATATAAACAATTGGAATGCCTTTTCTAGTTTTAGTCAGTTGAACATTACCCTACCTGGCTAGGGAAATATCACCACTTGTGGCGGCTAGGTATCCCGGAAGAGGTTAAAAGACTATGGTATGTTTTGCAAGGCAGAGTCTTGCTCTTTGACATGTTGGTCTTGTGGTCATTGGGTTTTAAATGTTTTTATGGAGGTTTGTAATATACGAAAAAGATTTTCCCTTGTTT